>CATIWR010238992.1:0-14722 GCA_949677035.1 Omphalea diandra | reverse complement strand
TTAGCCTAGAAAACACTTTGTTGTAAGGTTGTGTGTTAGCCATTAAAACACAAGTTGTAATAAGTTGGGTGTGAGCTTGAAAACACCATTGATTTAGTGAAATACCCAATTGAGTGATTGGGGAGTGGACGTAGGGTTAGTTTTGTCCGAACCACTATAAAATCCTTGTGTCTTCATTGTTTTATCTTCTTCTCTTTATCTCTGTTTTAAAATTTTTATCCACCAATTCAACCCCCCTTCTTGGTGCCTAGGGACAACAGTTAGTTTTCCTAAAAAGGCTAGTAATAGCTAGTTTTATGTTTAGGAGTATTTCTAACCATTCAAAGGAATCTTAAAGCTATATAAAGACACCTAATATGACCTTCTGGAGTGTTACTTAAGTTATGGGAAATGTAAGAAGCATTTGCAAAAGGCATTATTCTTTATAAGGGTACAAGTGAGCTTAGTGTATTTATCTTATAATCATGTTAGATAGGCTTTCGTTCAACACTATTTATACATTTGCCTAGTTGAAAGGCTTAGGTACCTTTTTAAGTAATTTCTTGTAAGGCTATAAAGGTTAGTGCTTAACTAACAAAAGCATATAAGTTAGTGATTAGCTCAAAAAATTGCTAATGGGATTTTGATTTCTTGAGCCTCAAAAAAGAGATTGTTGTATTTCTCTTAAGTCTAGAAAAGAAAGGCTACTCCTACACTTGTAAAAGGGAGGTTATTCTTAAGCATAGAAAAAGAAAAGAAAAGGCTTAAGTAGTTGATTAGGGAGCAAATGTAGACATATTATTGAACCATTATAAATTCTTATGTCTTCGCTTTTTTTCTACACCTCCTTCCCAGAGAGCAAAAGTAAATTTATGTATATTTATTCTACTGCCAACAATACTAAAGAAACTTTAAATTAGTTTTATATATTTTTGAAGGCACTTAAGTCAACCTCTCCCTCCCCTTGGTTTACCATCTCACCAAGGGACCAACGAAATATTTATCCAATAAGTTGGTGAAAGCAAGAAAAGAGAAAAGAAACTAATAAAATAAAATAACTAGAAAAATTAGAACAACTAAAAGTACAAGGCAATAAAAGAGTCCTAATGTAGACATAGCAAAGCCATACAGATGTAGGCACATATTGGATAACTGATAAAGAGTATAAAAAGAATGCAAAAAGGTAGAAATTGAAAAGACCTCATTGAATGATAAACACATGCCCTAGTTCCTAAAAAAAGACACATTACTTTTATTATGAATTTGCAACCAACTACACACCAAGTATAAATACTAAAAACTTTAAGAGGAAATAGATGAGGGACTATTGATAATATTCAAGCAATGCCAATAAAAGGAGGAACTATTAATAATATTTAAGCGATGCCAATAAAACAACTTCAAACCTAATTTGACCCAAACTAATTATCTTAAGCTAAACTAAGCCTTAACACCTCTAATTGGCATATGCTAATTGACTTGAATATCTAAAGAAAATCATGCCTATATCTTAGTAATTTTCATATGTAATGATATGATAATGATCTAACTATGTACAAATAAAGAGCTTAACACTTACAAAGATCATCTAATCCTTTTCTTCATAACATTAACATTCTCTTTGTCATATATTTATACTTTTTATCTATAATTACCATCGTTAAATGTGGCTTTTGAGCAAAAAAAAATCCTATTTTATAATTAATAATAAATTATTTCAATACAAATTTTAAGAGTAAAAGTTGATTTTTAAAAAAATTAAATTTAAAAATTTAATAAATAAATTGAATTATCTACTAAAATTATTTTTATCAATAATTAAAATATCTCAAAATAAAAATGTCTCAAAATATAGCCTAATTACTTAAGAAATTTTAAAGTTTAAGTTCATTTATAGTTTTAATCTAAACTTTAATTCATATTAATAAAATGACTTTGATGAACAACTAGTTGTAATGTTAGTCTCCAGTCAAACAAATAGGAAAGAGAAAAGACATTGCATGATATAAATTTTTAACATTCTTATAAATATATTTTCTTCTTAAGCAAATTAAAATCTCTAATCCTAGCCTTATATTTCTTTTTCTTCTTCTCCTCCTCCTCCTCTTCTTCCTCCTTTATCAGCTCTACCTCATCTCTTACAGGCTTTTCCCTTTTTTAACAAAATTTAAATTTTTACTATAGACAATGTTTTAATCTTTTTTATTATATTTTTGTCAATTTTTAACTTCACTTAAGGTGTTGTGTTTAATTTTTAAGGGTCTTTTTTCTATTTTAATCTTTAAATCTTTTACCATAGCTAATAAAGTTGGGGGTTTAAACACTTCAAGTCCTAGCATAGCTAGACAAGAATGCTCAATAATAACATTGTTAAGCATGTGACCCCAAGATTGATAATGCATTTGCCTTAGTCACATGATTAAGTGATGTGTTTTAATGATAATAAAACATTGAGAAGTTCTAATATTTATATTTGTGTGTTTATATTTTGTTAAGACTTAATATTTTTCCAAAGTTTATATTTTGTTAATGACCATTGCAAAATCCTAATAATTGTTAAGATGCAATGCAAATGGATGGTATTGGAAGGGAAGTGCAAAATATTTCTTGAAGAATTAGAAGAGTCGATAGGAATGTTGAAGATGACTATTTTTCAACCCATGCACAAATCCAAGCTACATAGAGAAAGTTATAAGAACTTTAATGGAAGTCGACTTGAAAATGCTCCATAGATCAATTGACTTGGAATGAGATAATGTGCCATATATGGAAAGAAATATCTTTGAGTTTAATTTCCAGTAAAATAAAAAGCTTACAATTTGGAGCTTTATAAAAGAAGTTATGATCATTTTAATAAGAAGTGTGTGCAGAGTTAGGTTCAATGACCATGGAATGCCTTCAACGCATGTGGAAGTGCATCAACAAGCATTGGAAGTTTTCAACAATCATGAAAAATTATCAATAATTTTTGCCAATTCTATGCATCTCAAAGCCCATGAAAACATTCCCAATAACTGTTGAAAACCTATAATGCCTATAGTTTTTGCTAAAAACGGTTAGTAATGGCTAGTTTTGTATTTGGAGTGTTTTTAATGATTCAAATGGACTAGGGCTATATAGAACACCTGATATGACCTTAGAAACATATTCTAACATTTGAAAAGACAAAATAACCATTTGTAAAAGGGATTTTGCTTTGTAAGGTTAGAAGTAAGCTTAGTGTGCAAATCATCTTAGGTGTTGCCTTTGTATTCTAGAGCATTAGGTTTTCTTTGATCACTATTTGTATATTTACATAGTTGAGAGACTTAGACACCTTATTAGGTAATCCCTTATAAGGGTAGAAAGATTAATGCTTAGCCAACAAAAGCACATAGGTTGTTGATTAGCCCGAAAAATCACTAGTGAGGTTTTCCTCTCTTGGTCCTTATAAAATGGGAGTTGTAAACCATGCAACAAGAAAAGTAAAAGCCTAAGTGGCTACTTAGAGAGTGAATATAGGCACATTATTGAACCATTATAAATATTTTGTGTCATTTCTTCTTCTCTATTTGACCTTCTTGCTTATGAGTAAGAGAGAATTTATGTATTTCAATCCATTGGAAAAATAACTCAAGGAACTTGCAACAAGTTTCAAGTATTTTTGAGAGAACCCAATTCACTCCGCTCTTAGATTGTCAACCTCACTAAAAGAACCAACAAACACAATCCTCAAAATTCTAGTTTCAGTGGATAAAATTTATCATCCTAGTTCATCAACTTATGGCTCTAACATTAGAATATAGAATATTTTGGATCCATTTATTCCTACATATTATACATAAGGATAATGTCGCTACAAAAAAGGTGTTGCTATAGTTGTTTTGAGTTAATATTGTTATGACTGTATGAGCTATTTGGAGGAGGTACGAGGTGAGTTAGGATTATGGATTTTGATTTGATTAGGAAAAAGTAAGTAGTATGTGTCATTTTTTTTTAAAAAAAAAAAGTTAATGTGCCATGTGGCGTTTTCTCTTTATATATAGTAATTTAATTTTACAAAAATAAAAAAAAAATTCATGTCATTAAAGTTGGTTGTATCATCATTAGAGGCTAATATTATAAGAGATTATAAATGTTGGGCATTTTGATGTTATGCATAAAAGTTTAGGTTAAAACTAAAAATTGACTTAAATTTTGAGTTTTTATATTATTATTACTTTCTCCGTCTCAAAATAATTAAGAAAATTTTTATTTTGAGTATCTCAAAATGATTAATAATTTTCTTTTTCGATTGATAGTTAATCAAATAATTATTTAATATACACTTATTAATTAACATCTATTTTCACACTATTATTAAATTGCTATCTATATTTTTTATTTTGAATTTGTATTTTCGATACAAATAAAAAAAATTATACTCTTCAATAAATTTTTTTAAAATTTTAATAATCATTTTACTACTAATATTTAAATATTATCACCAATTTTTATAATTTCAATAATATCTATATTTTATTAATGTTAATAAAATTAAAAATAAATAGAGGTATTTTAGTAAGAAAGTGATTAAAATATATAAAATAATTGTAATTAACTAACTTTCTTAATTATCACGAAAATGAAATTTTACCAATCATTTTGAAATGGAAAATGTATTATTATTAATGGAATAAGCTATTTTTTACTCATTACACGACGTGGTAAAGAGTAAACGCAGACCATTTATTTTTCTGGAATCTATCCATCACTTTTCTTCCCGCAAGCACTTCTCTTTAATAAAACATTAATAAGTTCCCAATAATTGTAAAAATTAATTAAAAATGAAAAACGACGGTGTGCACGTGCCCGTCTACTGGTTGATAAAATGGAGAAATAGTTAGAGAGTTTACCATTCCTAAAAGGGGACGCGTTAACTGCCATTTTGACGCTGATGTCGTTTTATTTCATAAGCAGCGGAATTTCAATTTCATTTTCGAAGCGGTAGATGGTGATGTTGGTGGATTTCATACTTGTCGAGGAAGATAGGAATAGGAATGTTCAACTAATGTATGCTATCACAGATAGATAGTTGATCGAGTAATAATAATTAAAGAAGCAAAGGACGGAAGATGGTGGTGGTGATGCCGTGGTTACTAGTGTTTTTTGGCGGGTTTTTAGGTGGGGCAGTGGCCATCGTTGCCTTGGAAGCTTTGGGAGCTTATGTGTTGTTAAAGCGATTGAATCACAAGATTCGACAGCAAGAGACCAAATCATCATCACCTCATAAGGATCTGGATCCCCAACAGTCTCTCGATTATGCTTATAACAAGAAGGTGTGTATGTAGTACCCTTTCAAAATCATTTTGATTTGCTTATTAGATTGATTATTGTTGTGACTAGCTGCTTATACATTTTGGTGGGTCAGGGAGTTGTGTGGGTTCTAGAAGAAAAAGATACCAAAGAGCTAAAGAAGAAAAAGGAGGTGTTTGAGGTTAATCCTGTTAAGAAGTTTGCCAAAATCAAGGATCGATTGCTTATTTTGAGTGATTCAGATAGTTCCTATGCTATTCCACTCAAGGGTTGCGTAGTAGAAGCTGTTTCTGCTACTGATCTTTCCTCAAGAAAATGGTACTATCTACGCTACACTCTTTGTTGTTCTATCAAATCATCTACCTTATATTATTTTGAGTTTGCTCTAAATTATGCATTGTTGTTGAGAAATGCTTATACTTGCTCCATTCTCTGCATTATGCATTATGCATTTGGTTTCTTGCGACAAATATCATCTCTTTCTTATATCAGACAATTTCTTTTGTTGGAGGAAAGGAAGGGGAGCTCACAATCTCATCAAAACAAACATAACAAATGATTATGCCTCAGAATTTGAACTGGCATTGCATGTGTGGAGCATTGTTTCTGCTTCTGTTTCTTTCTTTTTCTTCCAATCAACTTCCCCTCAGTTTAATTAGATGAAGCTTCTTTTTTAACTTAATCTATCCACTTTTTTTTTTTTTTTAAGCCACATCAAGGTTTCTTTCCATACTTCTGCTTGTCTGAGAGTTGTTGAGCTGCATTTTTGGTGGTTTTTCCTTTTTTCATCCTTAATAGATTCCTCAATAGCAAACCCATGGGAAATTGAATTTGACAGCAATTCAAAGTGATTGAAATCTAAATCATTATTTGTGTTTATCATGTGCAACTTTCGTGACCTTTTAGGGCTAAAAGATTTCCCATAAAAGTGGAGAACAAGACTTCAGTGATATACAATGCGAGTAAAATATTTTACATCTATCTTGACACATCTTGGGAGAAGGAGTCATGGTGTAAAGCCCTCCGTATTGTTTCATGTGATGACAAAGAAAGACTTAAATGGTTCACCAAGTTGAGTCATGATTTCCACTGTTACTTGACATCATTAAATGTTGGATACCCTTCGTTGTTGAAACCCTCAGTGGGGTTCAATGCTGGGCCAATAGATAGGATGGCTAAGGTTGATGGTTCTGCGTCAAAGGTTCGCTTGTTCCTGAAAAAGCTTGCCAGAAAGGCTTCAAAGACAAGTGTAGAGAATAAGGGATCCTCATTAGGCCATGACGGGAGAAGGATTAATGACAAAAATCACTCATTCCAAGATTCAACTTTTATCAGTAGCTTGGTAAAGACTGCTCCAACAGCAAAAGCACCTCTGAGTTCTGAGGAGGAACATGTGGCAGTCCTGCCATCATCAACCTTTTCTCTTGCAGCAAGCCAAAGCCATATTTCCGTAGCTTCTGATCTGGATTCTGATGACAAGTTCAATATTGATGAAGGAACACTCTGCTGGAATTTGCTTCTTTCTCGGATTTTTTTCGACGCAAGAAATAATGCGAATATAAAGAGTTCTGTGCAAGCACGGATTCAGGTTTATTTCTTCCCAATAAGAAACTTAAATATGTTATTTTTGTATGATTGCCTTTAAGGACAAATAGGATTTATTAGATTCTATTTCTAGTATTATACTGTGCAGTACTTTGGGAGATTGGTCCATCAAATTAATTTCATTCTGATGTTAAGATACTTGAAAGTATAGCTACAAGTAGTGGTTTATGCACTTATCTATTTGTTTCAAACTATTTGTATTGCAGTCTGGAATTTCTAAGCACAAAGGACCAAATCTTTTGTATCATTGCATGTTGTGGTTGTTCGTTGAAAAAATATACAACTGCATTATTTTTGTTATGTATGCTCACATAATTTTTTTAAAAAAGTTTTTTTTTTTTTTTTTTATAATTTCTATCTTCCTTCCAATATGGTATAACAGAGAACATTGTCCAATATGAGGAGACCCAGTTACATTGGTGAAGTCAGATGCACTGACCTAGGCCTCGGTAGTCTACCACCTTATATCCATGGTATTAGAGTTCTTCCTACAGACGTGAACGAGGTATGGGCTTGTGAAGTTGATTTAGAGTATTGTGGTGGATTGGTACTAGATATTGAAACAAGACTGGAAGTTCAAAATCTTCAGAAAGATATGGTGGATACAAACTCAGAATCAAGCGCTGTTGGGGATGTCTCTTCAGACCTTCTGGAAGGTTTTGAATATTTTGGAAAGCAGCTGAACCTTACTGAAAGTACTGCTGATTCACAAGAGTGGAGAAATGAAGAGAATCTTAAACTCAGTAAGAATAAATCTGTCCCTTTTATGCTTTTCTGCTTATGTTTTTAAATGCTTAAATTCTGAGGCATAGAACAGAATGTGATCCTAATAATTTTGTTAAGCTTAGAACTACTCTAGGATCTTCTATTTTTCATGCTAAAAATGTTTGGTGAGGAACAATCCTTACCAAACTCCTTGTTGCCTCTCATTTCTCTGTCCTGTAAAATTATTTTCTTGCCATAACTGAACATTTTACATCAACCATATACTTACAAAGATTAGATGATTGCCTCTTTCTTTAAACTGGAAGATTACCTGTTTTTCCTAGTCAATTTAAGGTGTAGAACATGCATGGTCTATCTAATGGTCCAAGTCCAGGTGTGGTGTAACCTTGAAGTTGAAACATAATTGAAATAGATATCAGCAGCAATAACAGACATGAATCTAAGTTAATTTACAGAGTAGCAGAAATGAAATTAATTTAATGCGAAGGCATAAATTTCTTTCCTGCATTATCATATGATGTTGATTTGAGCAGGAGCAATTATACTGCATTATCAGCTGTTATAGCAGAAATTAATAACAAATGATTTTAATTTGCAGCTGCTCTTTCCTTGTTGCAGATGGGTTAAAAAGTTCTACAAGTTCTTTGCCAACATCAACTAATGTATCTAGGTGGAAGTCCATTCTCAATTCTATTGCAAAACAGGTTTCACAGGTTTGTGATGATACATATATAGGGTATTTCTGCTTATAGTTATACACATACATATATGTGTGTGTTACAAATAGATACAAGATTTGTTGATGCAAACCGATTTGATGAAAAATTCCATTTCTTAGAAATTGGAACAATAATAATTCCAGTTTCCTTAATTCATTCTGATCTTTTTAGGGATTCAATCTGGTTGTTGCTAGTGATTCAATAGAGCATTTGTTAGGGGACATTTAGATATTATCAGTGCAATTCATAAATTTGGTGAGCATCCTGGAAGGTGACTGATTAGAAATGATGAAAAGAAGTAATTGGAGGATAGGAGGGCATGTGTTTCAAAACCGTTCTTGGGTGGTTAACTCTCATGTGCATGTTTGCTAAAGCTGCCTGCACCTTACTGCTTGAGGTGAAATCATCTTTTGCAAATTTGCACTTCTACTGCACTTGTTTCTACCCATTGTTTTCTCTCAAGTATATCACATTTATTCTTCTGTTTTTTCTTCCTGTTTCATCTATCCCAAAATCTGCTTTGTATGAAACATTTGAGCTGACGATGTGTGCTGCTGCAATGATAAAAGTTGACTCTGATTTAAATTCTTTTCAAGTTGGTTTCTAATGGAGAAAAACAAAATTAGGGAAAAAAATGAAAAGAAAAACTTTTGGCTGTTTAATCACATTGCTAATGGTGTTACCTTGATGGTCCTTAGGGTGCATCTGATAAAGGAAACAAAAGCTTCTTTTTCTTTTTCCCTAACTAAAACTTTTAATTTAGGTACCCCTCTCTTTGTTGATAAGGGTTGCATCTTTTCGTGGAACTCTGCGGGTGCATATAAAGCCTCCTCCATCTGATCAATTATGGTATGGTTTCACATCTATGCCTGATATAGAGTTTGACTTGGAGTCATCTGTTGGGGAACACAAGATCAGTAGTGGACATATTGCTTTGTTCTTGATTAGTCGGTTTAAGGTATGGAATTCCATTTATTACATAGTAGTGATTTTTATTCTTGATAAATTTTCCTTCCATTAGTCAAGTAAGACAACCAAAAGCATGTTGCATCTGTAGCCCATTACCTTTGTTACCATGTTGCATGACTCTTTGGTAAGCACACTGCTGAAACTCATACCACATCCTTCTTTGGCTCATCCATTTTCTGCTTCATTTTGTATACCCAATGTTACTAAGCATTGAACTCTTCCCTATGAGTGGCTGCTACATATATGTACTGATGGAACCATGATCTAATTTTAACTCTAAGCCCTGCACAAGCCAAAAGAAAACCTTTCTTTGAGTTGTAGGACTAAAGGAGAAACAAATTGATGCTCAAACTTTAATCAGATAGTACATCTGAGATTTTATTAGGGAGAAAATGCGATTTTCAGTTGGAAGAAATTTGTTTGTGAGCATTTTTGTGGAAATTGCATAGGATAAATGGTAAATGCCAAGCAGCTTATCCTGATGGTATTTCTCTTATGCAGGCTTCCATAAGAGAAACTTTGGTGCTTCCAAATTGTGAAAGCTTATGCATTCCCTTGATGTTGGCAGAAAAGAATGACTGGGTCCCTCGGACAGTTGCTCCTTTCATATGGCTTAATCGAGAAGCCACTAGTGATCATGCCTCTGCACGTGAAGTTTCTAGCTCCCAACCTGATGAAGCAAAACCCAAGGAGGAGGCTCATAGGAAAGCCTCTAATTGTGATCCAGAAAGCAAACATTTAAAATTAAAGAATGTTGAATGTGCTCAACAATCAATTTCTGAATCTTCTAATGCCTTAAGCTCCACCAAGCCATCAATACAAAGCACCAAATCTTTGCAAGAACTTACAAGCCCTTTATTAACAAACTTTGAACCACAAGAAATTTGTCAACAAAGCCGAGGGCTTATCTCAGAATGTCAATCACCGTTAAGGTCTGTAATACATGCAGAAAAACAGAATCATGCTATTGAAGATGATGATTCAAGACCAAAAAAGATGGGAAGAAGGGCAAGGATGCTGGATCTGGGGAAGAAGATGGGTGAGAAACTTGAAGAGAAGAGACGTCACATTGAAGAAAAGAGCAGGAACATTGTTGAGAAAATGCGAGGACCATGAAACTGCCAAAACAAGGAGTGCTTGGACATATGTAGAATTGGTAACCAAAGCTATTGATAAATAGAGCTATAGAGATACTGCGGCATCCATCAATTTGGATATAAGATTATGTACAATATTTTCAATATTTTAAGCGTTAACATTCCTTTGGATATAGAATTCCTTTAATATTAGTTCTCTCAAGTACTGATCATGTCCTGCAGTGAACTCCCAGTAGCTGAATGTTCAGGCTTCACTGCTCAATGTTATTCTGCGTCAATTCAACATTAGTAGGCACTCCTCCATAAAAATTAACTGGGCATTAGCTATTTTGTGCCTTGTGTCTGCTTGTAGGAACGGTTAGCATCAACTCCACTTGAAAAGGCAATAAAAGCAAAACAGCATTAGCCAAACCCTGTTTTCATGAACCATAAGCTTTATGTGAGAGCTCATACACTTAAGGCTAAGGGTGTCAAAAATATGAGCATTAAAAAGTGAAAACATCCCTAAATAAAGCAGTACTAAAAAATTGTCAAAATATTCTGGCTTCTTTTCCTCTGGCCCATTCATCATTCATATACAAGGGTTGCTATTTATCAAATTGCCTAAAGTTGAAGCTAGAAAAACATTTACCTTACAGTACCCAGAACGGCATGCTCTTAATAAGCAATAGAATAATCCTTTTCAGCCGAGTCAAATGTCAATGAGAGCTTGAAATCTCTTATTCTTAAAGTGCTTGATTGATTTTTGAGAACATATTGTTCTTGAGCACATAACTAGCAGTTGAAGAGATTAAAATCAGTTTTAAGCAGTATTAAAAAAATTGTCAAAATATTCTGGCTTCTTTTCCTATGGCCGATTCATCATGATACTTCATATACGAGGGTTGCTATTTATCAACTTGCCTAAAGTTGAAGCTAGAAAAACAGTTACCTTACAGTGCCCAGAACGGAATACTCTTAATAAGCAATAGAATAATCCTTCTCAGCCAAGTCAAATTCCAATGAGAGCTTGATATCTCTTCTTCTTAAAGTGCTTGATTGATTTTTGAGATCATATTGATCTTGAGCACATAACTAGCAGTTGAAGAGATTAAAATCACCAGAAATCCTTGCATGAACAGGAACCGTATTGAAAATGGTGGAACCGGTGACTGTCTCTCACAATAAGATGCCTTCCAGTAATTACTGAGATATATTTCAAAGCAGAATGACAATCATCACATGTACGTAGGTTTTTCATAATCCTCAGAGCTGTACCTGCCTCAGTACTGATGAGACCAAATGCAATAGCTAATCTCTCACTATGAACTTTCAATGATTCCTCCTTCTCTTCCTTTTCCAAGTCATGAATCACAGTATCTGTTTTTGGAATATACCCAGATTCTGAAAGTTTAGCATTTAATTCCTCTAACTTGTTATGGATATCGTCCGACTGATCGTGCGATCGATCTCCAACAATGAAAACATGGACAGAACCATGGACCTCTATGTAGCTCCAACCAGATTCTTTAACCAATCCTCTGTCATCGAGCAACCTTCTTGTCACAGCAGCCTCCTTCCACTTACCTGCTTGTGCATATAAATTAGACATAACAACATAATTACCAACACTTCCAGGATTCAAATGAAACAGCTTTCTAGCTGCAAACTCCCCCAGCTCAAGTTTGTGATATTTTCTGCATGCACTGAGAAATGGAGACCATGCCTGAGCTTGTATATTGACAGGCAACTCTTTGATGGTTTTCAATGCCAATTCTAGTTGACCAGCTCGGCCAAGAAGATCTACTAAGCATGTATAATGTTCTACACTGGGTTCTATCCCAAAATCCGTCTGCATGCTTTGAAAAAATCTTAACCCATCTTCAATCAATCCTGAATGACTGCAAGCCAGTAATATACTAGTGTAAATAACAGCATCTGGCTTCATTACTTCGCTTTTCTGCATCTTGTGAAAGAGACTGAGAGCTTCTTCTCCCATACCATGGATGGCATAACCATTAATCATGGAACTCCAAGCAGCTAAGTCTTTAGTCAGAAGTCTCTCAAATACTGCCTTTGCCTTGTCTATATTCCCACATCTGCAGAACATGTGTATCAGAGAAGTCTGAACTTGTAGATTTGATTGCAATCCATTAGCCAAAATGTACTCTTCGATCTCTTTGCCCATACTGAGTGACCCCAAATCAGCACAAGCTGAAAGGATAGTAGCCAGAGTTGCTTCATCTGGTTGAATAGTTGTCCCTACCAATGTCTTGAAAAGTTGCAAAGCTTCAACAGGATGACCCGAGTAAGTATACCCACTAATCATAGATGTCCACGTGAAAACACTTTTATCCCGTGGCATATCGAATACTTTCCGGGCTGAGATAAGGTCACAACACTTGGCATACATGTTCACAAGCAAGTTGTCTATCGGATGTTGATAATCACATCCGTCTTTAACTAGGAGAGAATGAATTGATGAACCTACTAACAAATTCCCCTGTTGCGCACAACCTGAAATAAGACTTATGAAGACCACAAAATCTGGTCTAATATTTGTTCTCATCTGGTTAAACAAAGTGAAAGCTTCGTTGACATCTCCAATATCCACATAACCACTGATGATTGTTGTCCAGGAAATGACTGACTTGTCCTGCTCATGCATCATATCAAAAATGGCACGAGCATCATAAACCTGACCAAAATTAACATACATCTTCATGATAGAATTTGTTAAAGGGATTTCACGAGTATTTACAAGTCCAAGTTTAAAGGCGCAGCATTGGATAGACAAGCCTTGTCGAAGACCAAGGCAAGTAGGAAGAAAACTAAGAAACGAGGTAGAGGTAGGTTTGAAACCATGAAGCCGCATTTGTTGTAATAGGCAAATGGCGTCGTCAAGTAAAGAAGAACGACAATAAGCAGAAATCATGGAGTTCCAAGAAACAGCACTTCTCTCGGGCATTTCGTCGAACACCTTCCTTGAAGATGAAAGATCATAGCATTTGGAGTACATGTGAAGGAGAGCAGTCTTCACAAACGAATGATATTCAAATCCCAATTGAAGTAGATGGGAATGAACGATTGTGCCATCGCGTATGGAGTTGGTGTTAGAGCAGGCCTTTAGGACCAAAGGAAAAGTGAAGTCATTGCCATGAATGCCGCTGTGTAGCATAGAAGAATAAAGATTGAGAGTTTTGGAGAAGAGACCAGCGTTGGTGGAGCACCGAATCATGAGGTTCCATAGATATAGTGGTCTTTGCATTTTGTTGCTTTTGCATAATGTATAAATATGGTTGTCGTTGTTGTTTTCAAGTCACTTATCGCCCACTAGCACACTTGAAAATCAAGATCGGCAAGTGAAATGTTAGTTCATGTGGAACAAGCAAAGCGAGCAAGACAAAACCACTAAGCAAGCCCAATGAGTGGTACTGTTCTAATTAATGATGAAGAGGGCTTGTAGACTTGGTCTTATATATACCCGAGTTACCAGCTTAAGCACTCCCATATGACGAAGGGGGCCTGTACTCCCAACTCTCCCGCCGCTCCCGTATTTCCCTTGTTAACTGAAGCGTTGAAGTAGTTTTGAGTCTTCTAGCCCATTCTAGCTCATTATGTCTCTTTTGTAGGGTAGAGATGTCTAATATTGAGATCAAAGGTCATCAATTAGCGTAAACTTTTCGGATCTTAGTTTTTTTTAAAAAATTAACCCTTGATCGAAGCTTTATTATGGCCAACCCTTCAAGAAATGTACTCACACAAGGAGGAAACCTACTTTAAAAATGATCGTGCGCCAAAAACCAACAACAAATACCAAGATTATTGCTGCTTTAGCACAATTTCAGACGACTCCAGCACATTTCATGTAGGCTATTAGGGGTGTGAATGGGATGGATAAAGTTAGGGATTTGAAAATCTTCGTCCTGTCTAACCGGTTCTCAAAATTTAAGAACCAATCTTGTTTCATATGTTATTAAGCCTTCTTTTGCCTTGTATTAAACTTTCGGAACAAAACAATACGGGATAAGAAATAAATGAGATAAATAAAACAAGATAAGACAGGTTGAAACTGGTGATTTTAAAACTTTTAAATGTAAATATTAAATAAATATATTCATTTAATATCTATTTAAAATCTAAAATTTAAAATCAAGTATCTAATAATGCAAAAGGCAAGCCTGTAAAACTATAATATATAAATTATGTAATATATTTATTCTCAAACATAAATGTTGAACTAGGATAATCAATCCTAGGTTTAAAACCTCTTTTGATCTTGACTTGGTAGATTGATCATCACTAATGTTTCAAATAAGTGTTGATTTTGCAGAATTGAATCAATCCCTCAAGAAGAAATGAAGAAGTTGATGT
>CATIWR010238960.1:0-16903 GCA_949677035.1 Omphalea diandra | reverse complement strand
TATCTTGTTACAATAAGTTTACAAGAGGAATTTTTCACCTTTTAGGGTTAGAATAAAGAGGTTAAATGTGATGAACAACAGAAGAAAGAGAGAACTAAGGAAGAAAGAAAGAAAGGAAGAAGAAGAAGAAGAAGAAGAAGAAGAGTGAGCAGCCTAGGAAGGAATCCTAAGGTTTTCTGATTCTAAGAAAATAGGTAAGTTAATTTGTATTCTTCCCATATAAAATTAACCCCTCATGACATGTTAAAAATTAACCCCTCATGACATGTTAATCATGCATGGTTAGTAAGAATTATGGAGTATTTGAGGTAGAGCTCATGTATGAAAGTTGACATTCAAGAGAAACAAGTGCTAATTGTGTTGGTTTTGTTGTTAGAGTAGAATTTTGTACCCACAATTTTATAACCCTATAAGAGGAATTAGGAAAAGTGTAAAATATGAAAGTTGTAGCTTTATGTCCCATCTAAATGCATGTGAAATAGTTTTACTTAATTTGGTGTGTGTGAGGATATTTGTCTCCTTCATTAGGGCTAGTTCACAACCAACTGAAATCACTTCAATCTTTCTATTTTCTTATACTTTGATGACCTTATGCTTTGATTTAGACAAAGTTCAAAATATGAAATTTGTAGGTTTATATCCCCTCTAAATACCTATAACATAGTGAGATATGGCTCATTGATTGTGACTGACCCTGTATCCAAATGAAACCTCATCAGTCTTATAATTTTATTTTCTAAGAATTTGATGGCCATAGATTTAGAATTTGATGATTTAACATAGTTTTAGAGATATTGCCTATTCATTATTACTGATTGCCAACATATTGGAAACCTGCTCACCCTGAGATTGATCATTTGTTTTGGTGACTTTATAGACTGAATTATACAATGAACATAAAAAATGTTCCTTTATGTGTTTTGTAACTTTTGTTTAATCATTTTTACAATTGAACTTGTAAAATTCGAGATATACCCAAGAATGTAAGACCTACTTAGACTAAGATGACATTGAAATAAGGAAAAATTCAAAAATTCATCAAATTTTCTATATATCTTATATTGACCTAAAATTTGATTATGTTGTATGATTGTGTGTCTATTTTATAGGAAAAGAAGAATCAAGTCATTTAGATTAGTATATCTAGAGTTATAGATGTGAGAGTGTAGCAAGGTCAGGCTACCATATAAGCAAAATATGCATAAACACAAGGTCCTTGCATGGATCATGCCATAGTTGCATACTAAGCATTCATAGTCATTTTGACATACTTATAACCATGTATGTATTAAATTTTAGGATCTCAACACTTTAAGGAAGCCCTAGAGAGAACCAAACCTGCCATAAAGGTTGGTCACATCAAATGGTGAGTAAAAACCATAATTAGATTCTAATGTGTATGTGTGATAATTTTATAATATGATTATGTTTTATTACATGTATATGAGATTGAATTGTTACACTTTACATGTGAATACAAGTCAAGTGAGAATTTTATGCTCTTAATTATTACTTGGTATATCATTGTGAATGGACACTTGTATATAGAATTAAACGGATGTTGTGACCGGCTTGTCAAACACTTGCAAATAATGTGGAAAAGGGAGATATATGTCATATTAGCACATGTTATTGATTAAATGATTCACTTGTTATATGATGGCCAATAAAAATCAAATGTCACTTTAATTACATGAATTCCTAGCACAATGTTTGCCTTGCAAGGTCATGATAAAAATCAATCTATTGCACTTACACTTGCATAGTCAATTATTATACTTATAATATGTCCTGATGATATTCTTATGTTGTTTGTGCCATAAGAATTTGATTATTGTTTTTTATTTATTGTAGCTATGTTTTTCACTGAAGAATAGGGATTGGACACTTTGGTGCTTAGAGTTTTGCATAAAGAAAACCTCTTACTCATACTAAGGCAATGTATAGGAGAAAAACTCATAAGTCTAAACTCTAATGCCACAATTGCATAAAGTTTGGTTACATAAATATTTATTGTTATATAAGGAAGGTACACCTCAAGTTAGAGGATCCTTCTAAACCTAACCACCTAAGACTCAAGTATGCTTGTGTACCAAAGCAAAAATGATTACTTATATTGTGTAGGATTTAGCAGCCACCGATGGAGCAAATGATTGGCATGTGGATAGTGGTTGCTTAAAGCACATGTCGAGCAACAAAAGACTATTCATGGCCCTAAGAGAAAAGGAGCGTGTCAATGTCACATTTGGAAATAATTCCAAGGGTAAGGTAATTGGCATTGGCACCATTGGTAAGAATGGTTGTTCTTTTAGTAATGATGTTTTACCTGTGGATGGCTTACAACACAGTTTGCTTAGTGTAAGTCAATTATATGATAAGGGTAATAAAGTCAGCTTTGACCCTAGGGAATGTCGAGTTACCACTTTGATGGATAAAAAGGTAGTTTTTAAGAGTGAAAAGAAGGGCAATACCTACCTAATTAACTTAGACAATTTGGCTAACTAATTCTTTAAGTGTCTTGTGTTTCTTAGCAATGAAGCTTGGCTTTGGAATAGAAGAGTTGGACATGCTAGCATGGAGCTCTTACAAAGCTTATCAAAAGGAAAACTAGTGGAAGGTCTTCGAAAGCTAAAGTTCCCTAAAGACAAGACATGTGGTCCTTGTCAAATGGGAAAGCAACACCATTCTAACAATGTAAGTACATCTAGACTTCTTTAATTAATTCATATGGACTTAATAGGACCTACCAGGAGTGCTAATTTAGGTGGAAAATACTATGCACTTATCCTAGTTTATGACTACTCTAGGTTTATTTGGGTATCTGTTCTAGCTCTTAAGCATGATACTTTTGATGCTTTAAAAGTTTTGCAAAAAGGATTCAAAATGAAAAGGGTTACTTCATTTCTTCTATAAGAAGTGACCATGGAAAAGAATTTTAAAATGAATATTTTGAATCATATTGCTTAAAGAATGAGATTTTTCATAACTTTTCAACTCCTAGAATACCACAACAAAATGATGTTGTAGAGAGGAAAAATAGAAAACTAGTAAAGATGGTCAGAACTCTGCTCAATGAGTATTTATTGCCAAATTACTTTTGGGTCAAAGCTATTTATAAATTGAGTTTTCAAAAGTCTCATTCTTAATAAAACTTTTTATGAGCTTTAGAATAGTAGAAAACCTAAGTTATCATACCTAAGAGTATTTGGATTTAAGTGTTATATCTTGAATACTAAGGATAATCTTGGGAAATTTGATTCAAAAACTATGAAGGCATTTTCTTAAGTTATTCTACCATTAGCAAAGCCTATCAGGTCTTTAATAAGAGTTCAATGGTAGTTGAAAAGTCCATGAATATTATGTTTGATGAATCTAGTAAGCTTAATCTTGGGAAAGGTTCTTTTATTAATGATCTTATAGATTTTGAGAAATTGGATTTGAAGCATAATACAAGAGAGATGAATAATGATCATGATAAAGAACCTCAACATCAATAAGTGGAATCACTAAACCAAGATCTTTCCAAGGATTGGAGATTTCTTAAGCAACACCCAGAGGACTTAATCATTGGTGATACATTTAAGGGTGTAAGTATTAGATCTTAAGTCAATACTTTAGATAATAATCTTACTTTTGTTTCTCAACTTAAGCCAAAATCTATTGATGAAGCTCTTGATGATGAAAGTTAGGTGATTACTATGTAAGAGGAACTCAACCAATTTAAGAGAAATAATGTGTGGGAACTTATTCTCAGGCCTAAGAAACACTCTATTATAGGTTGCAAATGGGTGTTTAGGAATAAGTTAGATGAGCAAGGATTCATCACTAGAAATAAAGCTAGATTGGTTGCTAAGGGTTACAACTAAAAGGAAGGAATTGACAATGATGAAACCTATGCCTCCGTAGCAAGATTAGAAGCCATTAGGATTCTTTTGGCATTTACATGTCACATGAATTTTAAACTATTTCAAATGGATATCAAAATTGCTTTCTTAAATGGTGTCATTGAGGAGGAAGTTTATGTTAAGCAACCTCCTAGTTTTGAAACACATATGTTTCTAAATTATATTTTTAAATTAAATAGAGCCTTGTGTGGTTTGAAATAAGCTCCAAGAGCTTGGTATGAAAGGCTCAGTTCTTTTCTTTGGAAAAATGATTTTGAAAAGGGAAAGATTGACACAACTTTGTTTGTTAAAAGGCATAAACATGATACACCAATAGTGCAAATTTATATTGAAGATATCACTTTTGGTGCTACTAATGAATCTCTTTGTAATGATTTTGCTAAGTGCATGACTAGGAAATTTGAGATAAACGTGATGAGAGAGCTCAAGTTTTCCTTGGTCTACAAGTCAAACAAACCAAAGAAAGGATCTTCACCAACCAAGCCAAATACACAAAGGACATTCTCAAGAAATTTGGCATGGAATAATGTAAAGTAGCAAAAACACCAATAAGTGCTACCACCAAGTTGGACAAGGACAAATTGGGTAAGTCGGTTAATGAGAAGAGATGTTAAGGTATGATAGGTTCTACTTTATCTTATCACTTTTAGACCTGATATAATGTTTAGTGTATGCATATGTGCTAGGTTTCAATCTTATCCTAAGGAATCTCATTTAAATGTTGTTAAAAGGACTTTTAAATATTTACATAATACATCACATCTAGGTTTATAGTATCCTAGAGATTCTTCATTTAGCTTCATAGGTTATTCGGATGCAGATTATGCTAGTAGTCTTCTAGATATGAAGAGCACTTCCAAAACTTTCTAATTCATAGGAGAGTGTTTAGCATTTTGGTTTAGCAAAAAGCAAGTTTTGGTTACCTTATCCACCGTCGAAGTCGAATATGTAGTTGTGGGTTATTGTTGCACCTAAGTCCTTTATATGAAATAACAATTAAAGGATTATGGCAATGTCGTTGATCACATTTTCATTAAATGTGACAACACTAGTGCAATAAATCTTTCCAAAAATCCCATCCAACATTCTAGGAGAAAATATATAGACATTATGCATTATTTTCTTAGAGTTCATGTCTAAAATGGTGATGTAGTGCTAGAATTTATAGACACTAATCATCAACATACAGACATTTTCATAAAACCTCTTAATGAAGAAAGGATGAACTTCATTAAGAAAGAGTTGGGAATGCTTGATGGAAGCTCCATGAAGTGAAAAATTAGATCTTTTAGAATGCACTTTGTGTGATGCATTATTCATACTTGATTGATTGTAATGTGTATGTTATATGTGATATTTTTCTCTTTGGATGTTTTGTGTGCAATTGTGCCTCCCTATGCCAATTTGTATGAATTAAGCATCAATATATTAAATGGATCATAGCCTAGAAAGTCAAGTCTTATCCTTTCATAGTAATCTTTTCTGCCTTGTAATTTGTGGTCGTTACTCCTTGACTCACAGTCGTGATTTGCAGGCACTCATCATTCGACTGTCAACTATCAATTCACAATTGCAACTTTCATTCCCTACCATGAATTTGTTCAAATTTTAAATATTTTGACAGATGAACGCATCATTTCTTGAGAATTTTTTGTCCGTTACTCAGATATTTCATAATTAGCGGTTGCGACTTAGAGGTCGTTGTCATGAATTTGAGTAACTGCCTACATTTAACTGATTTGATAGTCAACCATTTCCATCCCCTCAATAAATGAATTTTTTACTGTTTATGGTCATTTTTACACCATTTCCTAGCCTATACAAACCCTTAAAACATTGTTTCCATTCACTCTAGCTAAAAACCTTCATCTATATTATTCCTTACTTTCAAACATCTTATAATTTCCCTCATTCACATGACCCCCAACAAAGCTTCAAGAGCAGAAAAAGGCAAGGTAGTAGTACAACCTTTTGGACTACCGACTCTACATATGATGAAAGGAATCATGAAGGAGGAAAAAGATCGATACAAGGCAAACTTCTTTAAGACAATCCTACAGAACAAAATTCCCTCGACATTTCTCCTTGAGTCTCTTAGGATCAAGGATGAAATTCATGCATATCTATCAAATATGGGATGGAATGAATTCATTTTCCTTGATGAGATCGGATACGAGGAGATTGTGCGAGAGTTTATATGCACCGTGACTTTGAGTTGGAGAGTGGAATCTCATGTCGGCTAATATGGTTTAGTATTTCGAGCCTTAAGGGATTCTTTTTACATTACCTTTGAGCAACTTTCAAATCTTTTTAACCTTTAAGTTGGAGATGATATTTCATTCATCATCTTTGCCTTTGATGTTATATACTTTGAGTTTTAGTCTGAAATTTCCATCGAGACTAAACATGACCCCAAAACATCCCTGGTCAAATACATTTGTTCCCTACCCTTATGGCTACTTCACTGTATCATCACCTTCTCAGTTAACGCATGAGGGGATGTAATGAGAAAGTATCCCAAAAGGATCTTGCTTTTCTTTTCTGTCTCACCAGAAACAAACCAATACAAACTGGCTGTTATCTTATGGATCATTTGATCCATATGAGTACAAAACCCAAGAGTCAATTACTTCTTTCCTCCTTTGTCACTGCCATCTGTCATTATATTAGTGCTCTTAATGAAGAAAATGAAAAATTACTCACTAAGAAGCTTCTTCCATCACAAAATTTTCCAAGCCTGCCCTACATCATCAATGCTAAAGTCATTCACACTGATTCTCATGCACACACATTAGGTTCTTTTGGGGTAAAGAAACTAAAAACCTCTTGAGCCTTCAAAAGAAAAAGGCTAGATAGGGAAGAAGGAGCCTAACCTATTCCAACTCCCTAACCTAAACCTAAAGCCAAAATCGTTATTGCCTCTATCAACAAGAAGATTGATAAAATGATGAGAATGATCAAAGATGATTTCTCCTCCTCTCCCACCTATACAGTGATCTGGTGTACCTTCAAGAGAAAGTAGGTGTTACTCTGTACCATCTTCTAGATTTTAAAGATTGAGAGAACACACCTAAAGAGGAGGATAACCAAGAGGTTGAGGAGGGTGATGAAGCTCAGAAGGAGGGGCGAATGAAGACTTTGATGATTTTGGAGACGATGATAGTTCTTTCATCTTCTAGTTTGTCTTTAGGGTTTCTTTTCTATTGTTTCTTTTATTTTCTTGACATAAAACTTGTGATCTCGTAATTTATTAAATAAATAAAAGTGTTTGTTTTGCACTTCATTGCTTCATCTTATGTGATTGCAATTTATATGTTATGTTAGTTTTTATATACTTATTTGCTCCTTATGATTACTCTACCTCAATTTATGCATTTTATTCACTTTTTAAAATTTACCCTCTTTTTAATATTGCCAAAAGGGGAGATAATAGCATTGGGAGATAATGAGCAATGTGTATAAGAAAAACATAAGTTGAGGGGAAGCAATAGCTATAGGAGCCTTACTTTAATTTTTCAAACTTAGAATTCTTTGATTATTTGTTCACTAATAAGAATTATTTGATTATTCTCTTATTAATTGATCTTTGACCATCCTAACTTTCCAACTCATGCATTTGAGTTTCTTTAAGATCAATCTAAGTTCTCAAAATAAAAAAAGGGGAGATTGTTGGACTAGGTTGGTTAAACTAAAGTCATAAGTCTCTTTTGATCTTGATATGAAGATTGATTGATTCTAATAATTTGTTTAAGTGTTGTTTTACAGTTTATAAGATATTTTTTCGTTAGAAGTTTGATGGAAGTCAAATTCTTTAACTTTGAGAAGAACATCAAAATTCATGATCAGTATCCCTTAAATCGCGACTGCAACCTTGCAATAAGGATGGATGATGCTAGGCCAGAAGAATTCATTAATGAATTCGTAGTTGTAATTCAATCGAAGGAAGCTTGCTTAATTTATAGAGGAATTCGCGGTGGCATTCGCGTCCTATGTTGCGATCACAAATTTCATAATAGCAAGGAAGGAACCCAAGCTTCAACCACAACACGCCAAGTGTTCAAAGGAATTGTTGGAATATCAAAAACTATGAGGGTGAAGCATATGTTGCAATCGCGACTCAAGAAAGTGTTGTCTCCTTACCAAATAGAGGAATTCAGGATCTCAGTCATGCCCAAGAGGAACTTCAATTTCGACCTCGACTTTTGAGTGGTTGCTTAAACACAACGATTATATTTCTTAGACAACCAATGGGTTAAAGACACGTGGACTAGCCATTATACAAAAAATGGGGTTCTTTGTCGTGATTTACGACTCCTTAGTGTAAATTGAAAAATCACGACTGTAAAATGCCAGTCATGACTGTGACTTCCACTTAACATGCATTTAATGCAAAATCTACCTAGCATAACTTATAGATTTTGGGATAGTTTTTGAGTAACATCTCTTTGGTAGTTATTGGCTATAAACACACCACCAAACATATGTAATTGCAATATTATAACCAAACTCCTTCCAATTTGCTACTCATTCTTCTTACTCTTCTTTATGTGTTATTGATTGTTTGGTGTTAGTATTAAACACCTTTGTAAGGAGGTTGAGAGTTAGCCTAGCTTTTAAAACTCTTGTAAGAGGTTAAAGTGTAGGCCTATCCAAAACACCTGTGAGAGGTTTTGTGTGAGCCTAAAAACACAAGTTGTAAGGGTTATGTGTGAGCCATAAAACACAAATTGTATAAGTTAGGTGTGAACTTGAAGTGGAATACCAAATTGTGAAGAATTAGGATGTAGACATAGGGTTTGTTAACACCGAAACCACTATAAACATCTTGTCTTTATTTTCTCTTCTCCTTCTTAACTCTCTAAACACTTTAACCTTCTTTTAAATTGTTAATCTCCCACCAATTCAACCTCCCCTTCTTGGTGCATTATCCCAACATAAAGTAAGAAGGTTAGGGGTTCTTTCTTATAGGTTGCCTATATCTTTTGGTGGAATTTGGTTTTAGTGCCATTTAATTGTGTGAATGAGTGTTTGACGTAAGAAACTATGTAAAAATTTATGGTAAAAATTAAAAGAAATAAGTAGAAAGTAAAGCAAAGTAGAAAGTAAATTAATTTTAGGATTAGAGGGGATTTAAATAAAAGTTCAAAGAGCTCCCCTTTTATATATAAAAAAAAAAAGTATGACCATTAGAAGTTTTCAACGGTTGTTGTGAGTTAGGCAATGGTTGTTGCACATAATTGTTAGCTTGCTCTTATAAGTGTTCTTTAACCAACGATGGTGGCTAGTTCGCAATGGCCATTGGGTAATGAACAATGGTCATTAGAGATTCACAATGATTGTGGAGACCAATATAATCAAAATGAGGAACTCACAAGTAACATAACGATCGTTATCGACCATATTTTACAAACAACAATTAGCTAAAAAATAATTTTAGAACTTAGCTAATGAATATTATTAATCAAACTAAATGATATAATCATGAATTCAATTAAAATATGGATAGTTTGATCAATGTCATGCATAACTAAAATCTATAGCTACTGAATCTAAAGACCTTAATGGTGATCAATTCAAGCAATAATGATCAAGTATCACACAACAATGTTCATAAATAGATTAAGAAGAAGAAGAAATTGTTTGAAGCTAATCCAAGGTATTTCCATCAATCATACCAAGTTCTCTTTTAATAAATTGCATCCTTTCATCACAAAGAGGTTTAGTAAAAATATTTGTCAATTGATGGTTAGCATTAATAAATTCTAACACAATATTTCCATTAATAGCATGAACTTTAAGAAATTGATGTCTAATTTCTATATGCTTGCTCCTAAAACACTTTATGGGATTTTTGGACAAATTTATGGCATTAATGTTATCACACTTGATGGCAACTTGATTTACAACTACTTTGTAATCAAGAAGTTGTTGTTTCATCTATAGGATTTGTGCATAACAAAGGCCAACTGCCATATA
This sequence comes from Omphalea diandra, assembly GCA_949677035.1. Lineage (NCBI taxonomy): Eukaryota > Viridiplantae > Streptophyta > Magnoliopsida > Malpighiales > Euphorbiaceae > Omphalea > Omphalea diandra. The sequence goes on along the minus strand of CATIWR010238960.1, from coordinate 7,022 downwards.
CTCAACTTCAATAGTTGAAAGAGCAATTAATTTTTGCTTTTTGTTACTCAAAGATACTAAGCATTGATCAGGTAATTGACATGTACTCTTTATATCTAAGGTACACCTAGCAAAATTAGCGTAAAAAAATGCACTCAATTCAAATGAAGAACTCCTAGGATACCAAAGTCCTAAGTTAGGACTACTAACAAGATATTTAAGTATGTGTTTCACAATATGCAAATGAGACTCTTTAGAATTAGATTGTATCTAGCACAAGCAAACACTGAAAATAATATCAGGTCTACAAGCTATGAGATTGAGAAGACTACCAATCATACCTCTATATAGCTTTTAGTTCACATTCTTACCATGTTCAATAATGCTTAGCTTGATGTTGGTGCTCAGAGAAATTTTGCATGGTGTGTTATTTTCCATACCAAATCTTTTGATTAGGTCTTATATATTTTTCTTAGTTGATGAAGATTTCTGCCCTTCCTTGCTTGATTTATAATGCAAGGAAGAATTTGAGTTCTCCCATCATGCTCATCTCAAACTCACTCTTCATTACTTTAGAGAAATCTTTATATAAGCAAACATTATAGCATTAAGTATGATATCATCTACATATATTTGCACTAACAATAGGTCCTCATTCTTTTCCTTAGAAGAGACTTGTGTCCACTGAACCTTTATAAAAAAACTCTCTACTAGAAAGTTGCTCAACCTCGTATACTAAGCTCTTAGAGATTGCTTCAAGTCATATAGGGCTTTAGTGAGCTTGAACACATGTTTAGGAAAGCAATGGCTTTAAAAACTAGGGGGTTTTTCAACATACATATCCTTAACAATGTACCCATTCTAAAAAGCACTTTGACATCTATTTGATATAACTTGAAATTCATGTGAGATAAAAATGCAAGTAAAATTCTAATAGCTTTAAGTCTAGCGATAGGTATAAAGGTCTCCTCAATGTCAATTCCCTTGTCTTAATTATAGTCTTTAGCTACTAACCGAGCCTTATTTCTAACAGTAATTCCATGTTCATCAAGTTTATTTCTAAAGATCCATTTAATTCCAATAATGGAATGATTATGAGGTATATAAACTATTTGTTCCTCTCAAATTAATTGAGTTCTCCTTGCATAGCAAAAATCCAATGTTCATCTTTAATGGCATCATTTATAATCTTAGGCTTTATAAGGGATACAAAAGCAAGATTAGTACATGCATCTCTAAAAGATGATCTAGTTGTTACCCAACTTAATCGATCACCAATGATAAGATCTCTTGGATGATCTTTATTGAAAATCCAACCCCTTTCCAACTAAGTTGCCTCTTTACTAGGAATAGGAAGAGGTGGATCTTCATTTTCTTTGTTCCTCATGTCTTGTGGCTTATCCATATTTCTTCCTTCTTTTTCAATGTTTAGCTCACTCATTGGACCTGCAAGATCATTAATATCTTTTTCTTTTCTTGAGGAAGTAGGTTTAGATTCATCACATACAACATGCACAGACTCCTATATAACAAGTGTTCTCTTATTGAAGACTTTATACCCTTTACTAGTAATAGAGTATCCACTAAAAATTCCTTCATTAGACTTAGAGTCAAACTTGCTAAGGTTATCTTTAGTGTTTAGAATAAAACACTTGCAACCAAAAACTACAAAGTATGCAATCTTAGGCATTCTATTATTTCATAACTCACTGGAGTTTTCTTTAACAAGGGTCTCACTAACACTATTTAAGACACAACATGAAGCAATTATAGCTTTAGCCTAAAAGTACTTAGGAAGATTATACTCATTCAACATGGTTCTAACCATTTCTTGAAGAGTTTTATTCTTCCTTTCTACCACACCATTCTATTATGATGTTCTAGGAGTTGAAAGGTTATGTGAGATACATACTCATCAAAAAAGCTATGAAACTTAGAATTCTCAAACTCTCCTTTGTGGTCATTTTTAATAAAAGAGATTTTCAAATCCTTTTGGTCTTGAATTCTCCTTGAAAATGTCTTAAAAGCATCAAAACAAGAATCCTTATGAGGGAGGAATAATACCTAAGTATATCTAGAGTAATCATTTATAATTACAAATGCATAATGCATGCCACCTAAATTAGATACTTTAGTGGGTCAAAATAGATCCATGTGAATCAATTGTAATGGTCTAGAAGAACTTACCTTGTTTTTAGCTTCGAATGAAGATTTGATTTCTTTAACTTTTTGACAAGCTTCATAAACTTGATTTCAAGTAAACCTTTAACCAAGTTTCTTCTCTTCAACTTATTGAGGAGTTCCATGCTAGCATGTCCTAGCCTTATATGCCAAGTTGTACCTTCATTCACTATAGAGACTAAATACTTTACATGGTTAGCAAGAGAGTTTAAATCAATCACATAAATATTATGAACTCTTTTACCAATGAATATAATTTTTTTATCACTCATTCTGGACACATAGCTTGTTTGTGGCTCAAACATAAATCTAAGGTCTTTATCATATAACTCACTTACGCTTAGCAAATTATGTTTAAGTCCATCAATAAGTAGTAATTTATTAAGGATAGGTGAGTTATCATTCTTACCAACTTTACCTATGCTAATAATTTTGGCTTTGCCATTGTCTCTGAAAGACACATTTCCGAGTCCTTTAATCTTCTCCAATTATGTGAAGAACTTCTTTTCTCCTATCATTTGCTTTGAACATCCACTATCAAGATATCACTTTTGCTCTCTAACTTGGGATTTTAAGCATATCTGCCAAACAAGGAGAGTTATGCCTTAGGTGCCCAAACCTTTGTGGGTCCTAGGGGATTAGCGTTTACTAATTGTCCGTAATGCCTTTTAGAATAGTAATAATAGGCAATGTAGCCATATATACCACAGTAAAAACAATCACCATTAAAATGAGCTTTTGTCAAAATTCTAGGTAGAAAATGTATATGTAGGACTAGGATGGTTAATCCTAAGTCTTAGACCTCTTTTGATATTGACAAAGGAGATTGATCAATCCTAATGTTTCCATTAAGTGTTGTTTTGCATAATTAAGTTAGATTTTCAATTGGAAGTTGGAAGGAGTTTATAATCTTCAAGAAGGCAAAGTTCATCCAAATTCGTAGTCAGCAACTTCAAATTCATGACTGCGACATTAGGTCAGATGAATTCGGGGGCATCATCGCTGTCGCGACTCATCCAAATATGGTAGTGTCAAAGTCATAGATGAATTCGCGGTCATTGTCTCGTCTTAGTCGCGACTACAAATTTCATAGTGACTGTAAATTTCATAGTGACTGCAGAAGAAACCAAGTCCACAACCATAATGTGCCAAGTGTCCCAAGTATCCATTGAAGAACAAAATTCACAGAGGCGACATTGTGGGTAACGACCACGATTCATGAAGATGAAACTTATCCTTTGAACAGAAGAATTTGCATCCTAAGTAGTGCTCTGTACAAGGAATGATCATGACTGTGAAGTTTATAGGTAGTTAGAAAGCAATGACTATATTTTCCTGATGGACCAATAAGGAGCTGACACGTGGACTAGCTGTTAGACACAAATGGGGTTTTTCGCTGTAATTTTTTGCTCCCATATGGAAACTGACACATCAACTGTGAATCCTCAATAGCAATTGTGCCTCTCGCCTGTCATGCAATTAATACAAAATATGCTTAGCATGTCTTGGAGATTTAATGAGCTACATAGTGTAATGTCTCTTTGGTGGGTATGAGCTATAAATACTCTACCAAATAGATGTAAATGCAAGAGAATTCATTAACTTGTAACAAAACTCTTACAAATTTGCTACTCATTCTTTCATTTCTTTTTTATGTTTTAAGTGATTGTTTGGTGTGAGCATTAAACACCAATTGTAATAGGTTTCAGAATAAGCTTGTGAAAACACTTGAGAAAGGTCTTAGTGTGAGCCTGTGAAAACACTTGAGAAAGGATTTAGTGTGAGCTTGTGAAAACACTTGAGAGAGATTTTAGTGTTAGTCTTAGAAAGCACTTGTAAGAGGGGTTGTTGTGCAAGCCTTAAAGACACATGTATAAAAGTTAGTTGTGAGCTTGGAAACACCAATTTGAGTGAGTGAAACACTCAATTGCAGAGAATTAGGGAGTGGACTTAGGGTTAATTAATACCTAAACCACTATAAATCTTTGTGTTTTTATTCTACTCTTTCTTTATCCCTCACTTTAATTTTTATTTAAACTCCAATTCAACCCCCCTTCTTAGTGCCTTGGGCCAAAAAATGGTATCAGAGCCAAGTCTCACAAACAAGCCTTAATTGGGTAAGCAAAGTTCGTGGCACAAGAGGGAATCCACTCACACTTCAAGCCCTACTTTGATGGATCCGACTATACTCATTGGAAGTATAGGATAGGGATTTATCTTGATACAGATATAGTAGACCTTTGGGATGTAGTTGTCAAAGAATGGAAGCCACCCTCTAAAGTAGTGGATGGAATTGAAGAACTCATTCCAAAGAAAGATTGGGTTAAAGCTCATAGGAGGTCAAATGGCAAAAATAAAAGAGCAATGACCATTCTTTTAAGCTCTCTCTCTAGTGAAGAGATTAGAAGAGTGCAACATTGCCAAACAGCTCATGCCATTTGGAAGACTCTTAAAAACTATCATGAGGGCACAACACTAGTTAAATCAAGCATATTGGAGATGTATGTGATAGAATGGGAGCTCTTGATGATGAAAGACCATGAATGCATCACTGAAATGATGAATAGACTTCTTTCCATCATCACAAACATGAAGAAATTTGGAAGGACTCTCACCAACTATGAGGTAAACACAAAAATCCTTAAAACTCTTCCATTAGATATGTTTGGTGCAAGAGTGTGCAACATCCAAGAGTCCAACTCAGAGATTGGGAAGGTTCCTATGGATGTGTTGATAGGCAAACTCTTAACTTATGAGTTTGTCTTACAAAAGGATGAGCAAATGAAGAAACTAAGGAGCCAAGGAGAAAAATCATAAAAAGAAAGAAGAACCTTGGCACTCAAATCCTCAACCAAGGAGAAAGAGGTAGAAATAACCTCTAGTGATGAAGAGAGTGACAAAGAAGAAGAAGAGCTAGCAATGCTCTCAAAAAGGACTAAAGAGTTAATTAGAAGAAGAAAAGAGAGAAGAAGCTTCAATAAGACAACTCCTAATCCTATAGAAAGATCTAATGAAGTCACTTGCTATGAGTGTGGCAAGCAAGGCCATATCAAATACAATTGTCCCAAGATAAAAAAGAAGAAGAAGAGTTTCTCAGCCACTTGGGATGATAACTCAAGTGAAGATGAAGAAAAAGGAAAAGTTACCAATATTTGCTTCATGGCACAAGAAGACTCTCCAAATGAGGTAAGTACTTCATCCTACTCTCATTCAGATTTTGATGAGATAGATGAAGAGCTTCTAGAGGCTCTTACTATGAGATGTGACAAATATAAGTCACAAATGAAATCTTACAAGAAAAATTTTCTAAAATTAGAGGATGATTATAAATCCCTTAATGATCTTGTAAGCGAATTGAGAGCATCAAATGATGAGCTCAAGAAATCAATGGAAAATATTTCCATATCATCTTTATCATTAGCTTCATTGAGAAAATAGAATGACTCCCTACAAGGAGAAGTCATTGAGCTTAAAAGCTTAATCTTTAAGTTCCATAGAGGAAAGGAAGCCTTGGACATATTGATTTTGTCTCAAAGACCACCATTGATTAGACATGGTTTAGGCTTCAATGGAGCCTCCTCATCATCACATACTACATTTGTTATATCATCAGAACCTCAAACTTCACGTGTTGAGGTAATTTGGAAGAAACATGCTCCTAGCACTAAGTCTCCTAAGCCTAAGGGCAAAGGAAAGGCTCCCAAAGCTCAAGAGCCAAGACTCAAAGAGCCAAGCATGCCTACATGTGTAACAAAAAGAATGCTCACACTCACAAACAATTCTCTACTACTTCTCATCACACATGAACATGCATGCACTCACATAATCAAAGTATGAGAAGGCCTCCTACTCATACTAAATTTATGCATAGGAGAAAGACTCACAAGTCTAAACTCCAATGTCATTATTGCATGAAATTTGGGCATGTTAATATTCATTATTTTATTAAGAAGGCTCACCTCAAATTAGAGGACCTTTCAACTTCTAACCTCCTAGGGCCCAAGTATGCTTGGGTACCTAAGAAAAGGTGACTTACTTTTATTGTGTAGGAAAATATGACAACCACCAATAAATCAAACAATTGGCATATGGATAGTGGATGTTACATTTGGTAACAATGCCAAGGGTAAGGTAATTAACATTGGAACCATTTGTAAGAATGGTTGTTCATTAATTGATAATGTTTTATTAGTTTATGGCTTACAACATAATTTGTTGAGTGTAAATCAATTATGTGACAAAGGTAATAAAATCACATTTGATCCTAGTGAATGTCGAGTCACCACATTAGTGGATGATGAGGTTATTTTCAAGGTTGAAAGGAAAGGTATTACCTACTCAATTGACTTAGACAATTTGGCTACCAATCTTTTAAGTGTCTTATGTCTTTGAGCAATGAAGCTTGGTTATGACATAAAAGGCTTGGACATGCAAGCATGGATCTTCTTCAAAGCCTATCTAAAAGAAAGTTAGTGGAAGGCCTTTCTAAGCTAAATTTCACTAAAGATAAGACATGTGGTCATTGTCAATGGGGAAGCAACATCAAGCCTCCCAAGTTCTTCTAGACCTCTTTAACTAATTCATATGGACTTGATAAGACCTACTAGAAGTGCTAGCTTAGGTGCAAAGTATTATGCACTAGTCCTAGTTGATGATTACTCTAGGTTTACTTGGGTATCTTTTTTAACGCATAAGAATGACTTTTAATACTTTCAAAAGTTTTGTAAAAATAGTTCAAAATGAAAATGGTTACTTCATTTCTTCTATTAGAAGTGGCCATGGATAGGAATTTCAAAATGAGTCTTTTGAAACTTATTGTTTGGAGAATGGAGTTTTCCATAATTTTTCAACTCTTAGAACAC
>CATIWR010238956.1:0-20332 GCA_949677035.1 Omphalea diandra | reverse complement strand
TGTTATCATCACGCTATACTTTTTTGGGCCAACACTAGCAGAGGAAGTGATGACAGGGCCAGAAGTCTATAGTCTATTCAAGCACGTCAGCTTGGTTGGACGACTTCTCAATGATATCAATACTTACAAGGTAAGGATTCTCTGAACCAACAACGTTCTTTCTCATTACCTGTGAACACCATTTTTTTAGATATGCTGCCTCAAAAAAGAATTGATGCCTAGCTCGGCATCCAAGGTGAAAGCTTGCTCCACCAAAATAGCTTCGAGCAATGATCAATCTAAGCCATTCATCTCTGCATTTTTTTTCCTGCATCATTTCTCCCCATATTTCCTACATGTAGAAGGGAATGGCAAATCCAGATAACACTGTCTTATTCCCCATATTCCTACTTTATAGTCCAAGCCAATGCGAACTTACTATTGTCCATTTACAGAGAGAAGCCGAACAAGATAAGTACAACAGCGTAACACTACGCGTACTTCATGGTCAAGGCAACATTACAGAAGAAGAAGCCATTAAAGAGACTAGAAAAGATATTGAGAAGTACAGAAGAGAATTACTACAAATGGTGGTGCAAAAGAAAGAAAGTTCGCTTCCAAAACCTTTCAGGGATTTCTTTTGGAAGGTCAGCAATGTACTGCACTATTTTTATACGGACACAGATGGTTACTCATGTCCGAATGAGAAGTTAAAAGATGCAAAGGCAGTTCTATGGGAACCAATTGCTCTTCCACATATTTATAGTAATTAAATTATATGCAAGAAATGCTTCAAACGTGTGGGAAATTTTCTGTATGAACAAAAAATAAAGCAAGCTTTATATCCAATCAATGTTATTTCATGCAACAACTTTAGAATATGTTGAATTGAACATTATATTTAATAACCAACATATCTTGCAAGAACTAAAACAATGCCATAGATTGTTTTGCTTCATTTCTTTTTCTATTTATCATAGTTGTTATTGGCACATATAAATATTGAGACGAAAAAGAGATGGACAAAAGATATATGAAAAAAAAAAAAAAAAAAAACTTCTGCATGATTAGCTAGACAAACTACCATAAATAATTAGGGAAAAATTCTTTGCTACACTGTGTAGCAAAGTGAATTGTGCACCAACCCAATCAGAAAAAAAAAAAAAAAGAAAAGAAAAAAAAGAAAAGAAGAAAAGAAAGTAAAGAATAAGGTAAGTGACACCAATGATCATTAAAATATATCCAAAATTTTATTATGATTACAACTTTTAATTTTTTACAATTTCATTATTAAACAATGATTAGTATTCTAATAATGTTTGATTATTGATTTTCCAACCAAATTAACCCTAAAAAGTTGAGATGGCAACCAGAGTGCCAAATCATCTCATTTTTTGCCCCATCAACCAATGCCACATAATTTTCTGTCTTGCTCAGATTTACTTAGAGCAAATGAATCCCAGTTCATATTAACCCAATTTTTTTTAACCATCGCTACATGAAGGATATGTTATTCTCTTAAATAAATTTTAAGATCGCAATTGATTCTATACATCGATTATAGTACAACTAGTATTAGTATTTTCACCTACAAAATTAGATTTGTCCAACATATTTACATAAATAATCCAAATTAATTCTACTTGATTTTGATCACAATTATCAAATTTATTCCATGAACATGGGAGGAAAAATTTTAAGGTTACGTCAGTCAAATTCAGTATCTAATTTAACCTTTCAATTACGTAGATGAATATTATTCGATGATAAAAAAAACTCTCCATACAATAAAAGGCATTCCTATAGATGACACCAAAATATTGTTCCTTCTCTTTCTCAAGAGGTTTCAATTTAAATTAGAGGTGGCAATCGGGCAAGGTTGGATCGTCTTCGGGTCAGATCACTTTGGTTTCAGGAGGATTGAGTTCGAGTTTACTATTAAAATTAATATTTCAGATCGGGTCATTTGTTATTCAATTTTAAAATGTCTATTTTGATTTTTTATTTTCTCATAATTTTTAAGAGAGAAATAATATTTTTCTCTTAAAAAAATTATTTTTAGTAAGATAGATTTTATATAAAATGAAACTTGATTAAAATTTTATATTTTTACTTAAAATCTTAATAAATTAAATATAATTTATTTTTTTAGCAAATGACTATATATAATGAAAATAATTGAATTAAGTCAGCATAAAATTATATTCAAATATATATCGTAATTTAAATTAATTTACAAACAAATATATAATGTCCAATGATAAAAAATTACTCATTATACAAAATTTTGTGTATTATGATAAAAATTTGTATGATAAAATTAGATTTATCTTACTATGTGATTTTATTGTGACAAAAATCAAATTTATTACAATTATTATAAAAAAAATAAGTAAAATTGTGATAAATTTTTTTTATGGATTAAATCATTTAAAAAAATTATGGTAAAAATTTAGCTTAATTACTCAAAAATTCAAATTTTATGCGATATTCAATTATATTCCAAACTTCTAATTGAGTCAATGACACTGTAATTTGATGAATTAATTTTAATTATATCTCAAGTCAAAAACAAAATTTAGTAGAGTACATTTAGACTCAGTTGACTCTTATACTTTTTCAATTAGTTTAATTAAACTTAAAATTAAGTTTATGGTTTAATTAATGTACTACTTTTAATGTTATTTTTACTTAATTAAATTTATTGTGTACTTCTATATGATGAATTTTAATTTTAATATTCAAATTTAAAATTTAAAATTTAAAAAATTTCAATTTATAATTTATAAAATCTCTCAATCACTCATTTTTTTAAAAAAATTTCCCTCAATTTTCTTTTAAAAAAATTAATTTTATAGTTTAAATAATAAAATTTTAAACTATTCAAATAAAAACTTCTAAGAAATATTTAAAAAATCAACCATATGATTTTAATTAAGATGATATTTTTTATTTAATTTAATCTCATTTTTGCTTAATTAATTTATTTGTATTTTTAGATGATGAATTTTAATTTTATATTGAATTTAAGATATAAAAATTTTAAATTTATAATTCATAACATCTCTCAATCTCTCCTTAAAAAAGTAATTATTATATTTTAAATAATTATTATTTTAATTATTTAAATAAAATTATTAAAAAATATTTAAAAAGTTATTTAAATGAACTTAATTAAAATGATACTTTATTTTATATTCAATTTAATCCATTTTTTGCTTAAATAAATTTATTATATACTTTTATATGGGAATTTTTAGTTTTATATTTAAATCTATAAATTTTTATATTTTGAATTTATAATTTATAAAATCTTTCAATATCTAATTTTAAAATTTTTCTCTCAATCTGTCCCTAAAAATTTAATTTTGATATTTTAAATAATAATTATTTAAAATAAAAATTAGAAGCAATATTTTAAAAATCAATTATATAAGCTTAATTAAGATTATAACTTTATTTTTATTCAATTTAATATCATTTTTAATTAAATTAAATTTATCATATACTTTATTTGACAATTTTATATTTAAATTTAAAAAATCTAAAAAGTTTGAAATTTAAATTTATAATTTATAAATCTCTTAGTTAAAAAAATTTTATTCCACTCTCTCTTTAAAAAAATAATTTATATATTTTAGATAATAAATTATTTAAACTATTTAAAATAAAAAATTTTTAAGAAATATTTTAAAAAATCAATTACATGATATGAGCTTGAACATTCTCAAAAAATTTATTCTTATGGATTTATTAATTTATTATTTAAATATATAAAAATAAAATTTATAATTTTAAACATGAAATTAGTATTATTTATTCATCAATTAAAATAAAAATAAAATTTTGATATTTTTGTGAAAAATATTTAAATTGAGAAAAAATAAAAATATTATCTTAGTATGATTTAAACTTAGTTTTGAATTTGATTGAATTAATTAATTGAGTCTAAATATACACTTTATTAAATGCTAATTTTGACTTGAGGTATAATTAAAATCAATTTATCAAATTAAAGTACAGTTGACTCAATTAGAAACTTTAGATACAATTGAAAATTCACGAAAATGTTTGAATTTTCTTAATATGAGCTCACAAATTTTTAATTCAAAAATTTTTATTATAATAAATGAGCATATATGATAAATTATAACATACACTATTTCATCATAATATTTTATCACAATATAGTGACTACCAAATTACATATAAGGAGAAGTAATATTGCAGTAATAATATCTGTCATTGTATTAAATAATTTAAATTTATGATAAAATTATTTATTAAAATAAATAATTTTTATTTTTACTAAATAATTTATCACATATAATTTAGGCACATGAAAAAACGTAGTAAAATTAATAAATTTATTAAAATATAAAAATTTCAGTATATTTTAAATAAAAATAGCAAAGTTAAATTTAAATTTAATTAAATAATCTAAATATTTTTTGAAAAAAATTATTTCTTTTTTATTTTAATTATTATTCTTTTATATATTTAGTAATAAAATTTTTCTTTTTTATATTGTCATCGGGTCAAATGTCAATTTTGACCCGACTCATCGGATTGACCCTTACTCGATCCATCCCAAAAATTTTGGGTCATTTAGGTTTGGATCAGTTCAGATTTACCCTAGATTCGGGTCATCTTTTTGGGGCGAGTTTGGGTCAGATCAAAAACTGTTGCCTTTAATTTAAATCATTATGATAGGGAGGAAAGAGACAAGTGAAACACTACTTAAATTTATAATTTGACAAGAATCTAATGTGAGCCTCATGGTGGTAAATGATTTACCACACCCCTTTATGTCAAGCAATAGTAAAGATTCGAAGTTTGTCTAGGAAAGGTATGTTTCAAGGGTGATAAATTCCTTTACAATTAAGGATGTTAGATGGTTTACTTTGGTGCGAAGGGTGAGGTACACTATTTGTAGTAAAAACATGAAAAGAAGAAACAAGAGATAATCGTGGGGGAAATGTCTGAATAGTGTGTAGAGATGATAATGCAAACAATATTTAAAAAAGTACAAAAAAAGCTTAGGGCTAAAACTAAAGGGACATGTGGATTAAAACACTGAAAATAAATAAGACTTAAGCAAAGCTCAAAAAAAAAAAAAAGATGAAGAGTGTTGAAAATGATAAAAGAAGAAGAAGAAGAAGAAGAAGAAGAAGAAGAAAAAGCAACACAAAACATCAAACAAGCACAAACACAATAGAAAATCACATAATATGAGAAAAGTTCATCAAAAAGCATGTAAGGTCAAAATCTCCTTGGAGAGCCCAAGCATAACATGTAAAAATGAAGAACGAAAGATCAATATGAAAGTAAAGTGTTTGGAGAAGTAAAGTGCATGGAGAAGTAAACAATTTAAACTCAAACTTTTGAGAAGAAATACAAGCTCTTAATATAAAATTTCAGAACTTAAAATATTACAAGCCTAGAGTAAGGGATTAAACTAAGGGAAGAAATAAATCTAGGCTAAGTTAAATTCAGTATTAGGAAACTATGAAGCTAAGAAAAATGATAATAATAGTTATATTCTTGGTATTAATGAGAGTTCTCTAATTCTTTTTTGACAAGGCTATTCATGGACAAAGCCTATAATAACCTACATCCTTATTGGACACTTGGTATGCTCTCCAATGGCTAGTCTTTAAGACCATATTAAGGGACCACAAGTATTTGCCAAGAATGTTTTTTAGAAATAAAATATAAAATGAGCTAGTAGGAGTGCATCGTTGGTGAGAGAAACCAACTCATGGCCTTCATTTGAGTGAGAAAAACCTAGTGTAATGAGACCATGCAATTAAGGCTTTTGAGGGGCACTAAAGAGCCATTAAAGAAGCAAAACTGCTTCATTTTTAAACTTGGCTAAATATGAATCTCTTGAGAGCTTTCAAATCTCCCTTCTTGTAACTTCCTTTGGCATGCCCTTATGAGCTTTAGGAAGTCAAGAAGTCCATATATGAGGTTAAGATGACCATTTCTAAAGTATAAGAGCACATTAGAATGAGCTGGGCTTTCATTCCTCTTCGAGTGATTGCGATCACGACACTATTGTTAGGACCACCACAATCTAATAAAATATAAAAATGGTCCAAAGTGGTTTTCTTGGAGATTTTAAAGTCTCTATCTAGAGTAGTTAGGTCTAAACAAGTAAGAGCTTGACCCTTATATGTAGGAACTTGTTTTCTTTATTATCCTTTCAAAATAGCTCATGAGCTGTCTCAATTCATTTGCACTTGATTTTTCTCAATATATATTATTGGAAAGGCTATGTTTAAGCTAAGTATTATGCATAGCTAATGAACAAATTAATTTAAAATTTTTCAAACCTATAGATTATCATTGAATTGCTATTATAATCAAAAGCGAACAAGAAAGAGAATTACTTTTTGTAACTAAATCCTTACTCCAAACTTTTCACCTTCTATACAGTAGAGTTGTAGTAAATCACAACCATCCATACCAAGCATGCACAATCTCTAATAATATCTACACAAACTAAGAGGAAAGAATCCTTAAGCACTAAGACACAACTAGGTTGAATGATAAAAAAGAAGAGGGAAACAACAAGCTTAGATTGCTAGTATCAAGAGTGTTTTCTTTTCTTTATTTTTCACAAACTTTCATCTTCATCTATACATATTCCCAGTAATATATATAGGAACTTTGAAAACCTTAATCTCATTAAGGAAATTCAACCCACATGGAGAAATTAAATAGGCCTTTATACCTACTAAATAGTTACACCTTACTATTTAATCATTGAAAACATCCTTCAATTGAGTCATACTCAATCTGTTTTATCCTGTCATCTTATATCTTTGTGTGTGTGATCATTTAGTCTTTTTAATTTATTTGACAGTGGATATGAGTCATAGCCCTAATCTAGAACAAGATAAATTAAATAGTTTAATTTATTATTAACTCTCTAATTAATTGACATAATATTTAAATATCTTAATTAGTGTTTACATATCATGCTAATCAATAGTTATGAATTATCAAGATGATTTGATCACATACCTTTGGAAAGATAGTTATTATGTCTCAATCTACCTTTGGAAAGATAGTTATTATGTCTTAATCCTTTCATTGAAGATATCCTAATGAAACTTATAATACGTAATAGTGTCTATTCTACATTAATTTGATCATGTTTAGTTTCTTTTTAGCCATTGACTTAGTAATAATCATATAATTCTATCTTGATCAAGAAATTTATATATAGTCAATACTAGAAGCTAATTAATAGGACATGCCCTAAATGCTTAGATCAATAATTTCTATCTTGAATGTTCATTATCTCCATCAAATTCATGTTATACCCAAAATATACCTTATAAGTGATCCATGGCTAGGATAACTAAAATTATAAAATCAAAGTGTAGAAATTTCTTAACAAGATATTATGGTATTTTTAAGTTAAAGGACTATTTATACACCACTCACAAGACTATACTATAGACACACAAACATTGTTCCAAATGACTATTTTTTTTAAATGTCATTTAATGAACTTGGTCTCTAACAAACACCTACATACATGTCTAAGTATCTTACACAATTTTACTTATAGGATCAATAAATTTCTTGATTTTAAAGAAAAGAACATATATTTTCCAATCTCTGCAACACTATCTGTGTTCAGTCTTGATAATATATTGACTAAAATATTCAATAATAATACTTTGACGTAATAATATTTCAAACTCCCTTTACAAAATATATACATTCCTTGGACTTTATCTTAAATATTATCTAAATAAATTAAATAACTATATTACCTAGAAGCAATCTATCAAAAGATAAAAATGTCTATTATTAGATAAAAATGCTCAAATACATGATAAATATCTAATATAGATGTTTATGTTCTGATAGACCTATGATCCACACATTCATTTATGTCTTTAGAATTTGCATCACGGGTGTATGTTGTAGTTGAGTCCTTAGGATATGATTTAGGTGTTTTGATGCCTACTGGAGGTAATGTGATTGTAAACAAAGTATGTAGAACTTGTCCTGTGCTAGTGTGTGGTGTCGTATTCACTGCAGATTTAATGTTGATAAACTTTAAGGAAATCGATGTTATTTTGAGGATGGACTGGTTAGCAAAATATCATGCAGTTTTAGATTGTCATACTAAAGAATTGATGATCAAATCTTCAAGACAATTAAGAGTTATAGTTGTTGGAGAGGGCAAAATTATTTCGACTTATTTAATCTCAGTTATTCAGGCTTTTCAACTAATCAAAAAAGGTTGTGATACATTTCTAACAAGTGTGGTGGACATTAGTGTTCCTAGTTTGGGTTTGACATATATTCCTATAGTGAGAGAATTTCCCAAAGTATTTCTTGATGATTTACCGAGTTTGCCACCACATAGAGAAGTTGATTTTAATATTGAGACCTTGCTAGGAGTGACACCTATTTCTATTGCAGCATATCAAATGGCAGCAGTGGAACTGCAAGAATTAAAGAAACAATTAGAAGAATTGTTACAAAAAGGTTTCATTCGACTTAGTACATCTCCTTGGGGGGTACCAGTGTTATTTGTGAACAAAAAGGATGGGAGTATGCGATTATGTATTGATTATAGACAATTGAATCGAGTAATAGTAAAGATAATATCCCTTACCGAGAATTGATGATTTGCTTGACGAACTTCGAGGAGCAACTGTATTTTCAAAAATTGATTTGAGATCTAGGTATTGTCAGTTGAGGGTTGTTAAGCCAGACATTCCAAAAATTGCTTTTTGTACTAGGTATGGTCACTATGAGTTCCTTGTTATGCCTTTTGGGTTAACTAATGCACCAACAACATTTATGACATTAATGAATCGTACATTTAAGCAATATCTTGATTAGTTCATAATTGTGTTAATTGATGACATTCTCATATACTCACAAAATCATGAAGAGCACGAGCAACATCTGAGAATCGTATTGCATATCTTAAAAACATCTGAGAATCGTATTGCATATCTTAAAGGAAAAATATTTATACGCTAAAATGAACAAATGAGACTTTTGGATGGAACAAGTGGTCTTTTTAGGGCCTATTGTGCCTAGACATGGTGTTCAACCTGATCTAGCTAAAGTGAAAGCCATTTTGGAATGGGATCCACCTAAAAATATATTAGAGGTGTGTAGTTTTCTTAGGCTGACTAGTTATTATAGACAATTTGTGGAAGGATTATCCACTATTGCTAGGCCATTGAAAAAATTGTTACAGAAGAATGTAACATTTAAATGGGATGATCAATGTCATCAAAGTTTTGGGGAACTAAAGAAGAGATTGACTACAACACTAATATTTACATTACCATCAACAAATGGTGGATTGGTGGCGTACACTGATGCATCAGGATGGGGGTTAGGTTGTGTATTGATACAACATGGAAAAGTGATAACTTATGCTTATAGACAGCTAAGGCCTCATGAGCTGAATTATCCTACACATGACTTTGAGTTGGCAGCCATTGTCCACGCCTGAAAATTTGGAGGCATTACTTATATGGAGAGACATTTCAGATTTTGACAAACCATAAAAGCTTGAAATATATTCCAAGACTGAGAAAATTGAACCTAAGGCAGAGAAGATGGATGGAATTATTGAAGGACTATGATTACACTATTGATTATCATCCGGGTAAGGCTAATGTTGTTGTTGATGCTTTAAGCCAAAAAGCCTTAGATGTTGTTGCTAGTATGGTTGGTTATAATTTGACATCCTTGGTTAATCATTGTGCTTTTAATGTAAAATTTGAGATAGAGAATGTGACAACTTTAATGGCTACTCTTCAGTTAAAGTCTGTGATAGATAACAAAATTAGAGAAGTTCAGATGAAGGATCTTGTTAGACTGGGTAAGTTTAACCTAAGTCATAAACCTTTTTTGATCTTGACAATAGAGATTGATCAGTACTAATACTTTCATTTAGTGTTGTGTTGCAGATTATAAGTTATTTTTTCATTGGAAGTTGGATGGAATTCAAAATCTCCAACTTGTTAAGTTTACTCAAAATCACAATGTGTATATTATAATTCACGACCTCGAATCAATCACAAGAATGGATAAAGCTAGGCCAGAGGAATTCAAGAGAAAATTCACAGCTGCGACATAGCCGAAGGAAGTGAGCTTGAGTCACAGAGGAATTCGCAGTGGGTATCACATCAGGATTTGGGACCGTGACTTTCATAATGACAAATGAGGGAACCAAAGCCATAACCACAACGTGCCAAGTGTCCTAGGTAACCTTTGAAGATAAAAAATTGCGACGGTGAATATTTGGTAGCAACCGTGACTTAAAGAGTTATAGTTTCCTCTCTAAATAGAGGAATTCACAATCTCAATCGCACCTAAGACATAGTTATCTTGCGGTTGCAACTTTTGAGAGTTATTAGAATGTAATGACTATATTTTCATGAACAACTTATGAATAACTGACACGTGGACTAGCCGTTAGACACAAACGGGGTTTTTCGCCAAAATTTTTGGCTCCACAATGGAAATTTGCGGCCGTGAAATGGTAGTAGCGACCATGACTTCCACCTGACAAGCATTTAATACTAAATCTGCCTAGCACATCTTAGAGATTTGTTGATAGTTTTAGACCAACATCTCTTTGGTGGATATGAGCTATAAATACTTCACCAAACAAATGTAAATGCAAGAGAATTCATTAATTTGTAACCAAACTCTTGCTTATTTGCTACTCAATCTTTCATTCTCATTTATGTGTTATTAATATTTAGGTGTGAGCAATAAATACCATTGTAAAGAGATTGAGAGTTAGCCTAGAGTCAAAAATCTTATGAAAGGTCTTAGTGTGTGCCTGTAAAACACATATGAGAGGTTTTTGTGTAAGCCTAGAAAACACAAGATGTAAAGTTTTTATGTGAGCCATAAACACAAGTTGTAAAAGTTTGGTGTGAGCTTGAAAACACCAGTTGAGTTGAGTAAAATGCCCAATTGAAAAGAATTGGGGAGTGGACATAGGGTTTGTTAACACCCGAACCACTATAAACACTTGTGTCAATTTTTCTCTTCTTCTTATTAACTTCTTAAACACATTTATCTTTCATTTTAATTTTTAATCAACCACCAATTCAATCCCTCTTCTTGGTGCCCTAGGCCAATAAGTGGTATCAGAGCCAAGTCTCACTAAAAATCTTAATTGAGTGAGTAAAGATCAATGGCAGAAGAAGGAATCCACACATATCTCAGCCCTTATTTTGATGGAGCAAACTATACTCATTGGAAGTATAAGATAAAGATATATCTAGACACTGATATGGTGGATTTATGGGATGTTGTTGTTAAAGAATGGAAGCCACCCACTACAATAATATATGAGAGTGAAGAGCTAATCCCTAGGGAAGAATGGGTTGAAACACACAAAAGATCCAATGAAAAAAATAAAAGAGTCATGGTAATCCTTCTAAGTTCTCTCTCAAGAGAAGAAATTGAAAAGGTACAACATTTCCAAAATGTTCATGGCATTTGGAAAGCATTGAAGAACTATCATGAGGCACCACCTTTATGAAATTCAGCTGACTTGAGATGTACGTGACAAAATGAGAGTTATTAATAATGAAGAAGGATAAAAGCATAACAGATATGAAAAATCGACTCCTAGCTATTATCACTAACATGAAGAAGTTCAATAGGGTTCTCACAAACCATGAGGTAAACTCTAAAATTCTAAAGTCTTTACCTCTTGAGAAATTTGATGCTAAAGTATGTAGTATCCAAGAGTCCAACCCGAAAAGAAGGAAGGTGCCAATGAATGTTTTGATAGGCAAACTCTTGACTCATGAGTTAGCCTTAAAGAAAGATGAGGAAATGAAGAAAATGAGGGGCCAAGGAGAAAAATCTGAAAAGCAAGAAAGGAAGACATTGGCACTCAAATCATCTTCAAAGGAAAAGGAAGTAGAAATAACCTCAAGTGAAGAAGAGAGTGACAAGGAGGAGGAGGAACTTGCAATGCTCTCTAGAAGGACGAAGGAGCTAACTCGAAGATGAAAAGAAAGAAGAAACTTCAAGAAAGCAACTCTTAATCCTAAAAAGAGATCAACTAATGTCACTTGCTATGAGTGTGGCAAGCAAGGCCACATTAAATATGATTGCCCCAAATTAAGGAAGAAGAAGAAAGGGGACAAAGAGAGGAGGAAAAGCTTTAAAGCCACTTAGGATGATAGCTTAAGTTAAGATGAAGAAGAAGAGGAGATTGCTAACATATGCTTCATGGCTCAAGAGGACTCTCCTAATGAGGTAAGCACTTTATCTCATTCTAATTCTGAATATGATGATGTAGATGATGAGCTTCCAGAAGCTCTCACGTTGAAATGTGACAAATACAAGTCACACAGGACGTCGTGTAAGTGGAAGTGCATAAAATTAGAGGATGATTACAAATCCCTTAATAGCAATGTAAGTGAATTGAGGGCTTCAAATGAAGAACTCAAAAAATCTATGAAAAATCTTTTCAAATCATCTTCATCACTAGCTTCATTAAGAAAAGAGAATGACTCTTTAAATGGAGAAGTGATTGAGCTTAGAAGCTCTATCTCTAAATTTCATAAGGATAAAAAAGCTTTGGATACACTCATAGTATCACAAAGACCTCCCTTGATTAGATATGGTCTAAGTTTCAATAAAGTCTCAACTTTCACACCTATGCTCACTACATTCGTTAGAGCCCTTAACACCTCAAACTTTAAGTATTAAGGTTGTTAGAAAGAAGAGTGCCCAAAGCATTAGACTCCCAATGCCTAAAGGCAAAGGGAAAGTGCAACAAGGCTTAAAGTCTATTTCTAAAAAGACTAATCATGCTTACATGTACAATAAGAAGCATAATAATCCCAACACACATAAAAAATTCACATCTACATCCTTACATACTTGTTCATGTTCTCACACACATAATATTAGTATAAGAAAATCCCCCACTCATATCAAGACAATGCATAGAAGAAAGACATATAAGTCTGTTGGACTAGGATGGTTAATCCTAAGTCTAGAACCTCTTTTGATATTGACAAAGGAGATTGATCATTACTAATGTTTTTATTAAGTATTGATTTCACAGAAAAATAAGTCTCTCAAGTTAAGTTAGAAGAAAATCTCTCTACCTCTAAAGTGACTCGCGACCGTAATCAAGGATTCGTGATCGCGACTTTTGAGAAGACTTGCTAAAAATCAGACAGGCTAAATTATAGAGTCATTCTAGTCTGCGAACAAGCAAAATGAAGCAAACCAAAAATGACAGACAAATTCGTGGTCTGTGTCACATCGGAGTCGCGACTGCGAATTACAAAAAGCTTCAAAAGGGAAAAAAGTCCATAATCAGAGCTTGACAAGTGTCCTATAAAGCCGTTGGAAGTCAAAAATCGCGAAGGCTACATGTTGGTAGCAATCGCGATTTGAGAAGTGAAAGTTGCACAATTTGACAGGCTATTTTGCGATCAGGATCGCTGTCTGTACAATGAAAATTGCGACTGCAACTTATGCTGGCTAAAGAAACACAATGACTATATTTTTCTGAAGCACTAATGAAAAACTGGCACATGAACTAGCCGTTAGACACAAAGTTGCAACTTTTTAATTTTCATAAGGAAAATGTGAACTAGCCATTGTACTAGTCGTTAGACATAAAGCCTCAATTTTGACTTTCGTAAGGAAAATTGAAAATCACCAATGGGAAGCTAACATATGGACTAACTGTTGGACTAGCTGTTAAACTCTTTGGTGGAATTTGGGTATAAATACTCCATCAAAAATTAATAAATGAAAAGGTTAAGAATTTCATTATCAAGAGAAAAAACTCTCAATCTTTGTTACTCATTTCTTTCAATTTTCTTTATAAGATTGTTAATTGTTGGGTGTGAGCATTAAACACCATATTGTAAGGTTTTAGTGTGAGCCTTGAAAACACTTGTGATAGGTTTTAGTGTGAGTCTTGAAAACACTTGTAAAAAGTTTTTGTGTGAGTCTGTAAAACACAAGTTGTAAGGTTTGGTGTGAGCTTAAACACTAAGTTGAGTGTGAGCTTCTAAAACACTAGTGATTGAGTGAAATACCCAATTGGTGAATTGGGGAGTGGACATAGGGTTGATTAATATCCGAACCACTATAAATCGTTTGTCTCAATCTTCTCATTTTTCCTCCTCTCTTCTTTGTTTTTAGAAATTTTCATACACCAATTGAACCCTCCTTCTTGGTGCCAGGGACTAACAAGTGGTATAAGAGTAAGGTTTTCACATATCAAACCTTCATTAGGTGAAACAAGATCATGGCACAGGAAGCAATCCATTCACACCTAAGGCCACACTTTGATGGAACCGACTATACTCATTGGAAGTATAGGATGAAAATATATCTTGACATAGATATAGTGGACCTTTGGGATGTGGTCATCAAGGAATGAAAGCCACCCACCAGGGTTGTGGATGGTAATGAAGCATTAATCCTAAGAGACGAATGGGTTGAAGCACACCAAAAATCAAATGGCAAGAACAAGAGAGCAATGGCCATTCTTCTAAGCTCACTCTCTAGAGAAGAGATTAGAAGAGTGAAACACTGTCAAACAGCTCATGCCATTTGGGAGACTCTAGAGAACTATCATGAAAGCACAACTCTAGTCAAGTCAAGCCGTTTGAAAATGTATGTCACCGAATGGGAACATTTCATGATGAAGGATAATGAGACTATCACAGAAATGACCAACAGACTCTTGTCCATTGTCTCTAACATGAAGAAGTTTGGAAGAGCTTTCACCATTTATAAAGTAAACACCAAAATTCTTAAAACTCTTTCACTTGATAAATTTGGTGTTAGAGTGTGCAACATACAAAAATCAAATTCGTAGATTGGAAAGGTCCCAACAAATGTGCTAATAGGCAAACTTTTGACTCATGAGTTGGCCTTACAAAAAGATGAGCAAATGAAGAAGCTAACGGGCCAAGGAGAAAAGCCAGAAAAAAGAACAATGGCTCTCAAAGCAGTAATCAAGGAGAAGGAAGTAGACACTTCCTCAAGTGATGAAGATAGTGATAGAGAGGAAGAAGAGCTAGCAATGCTCTTTAAAAGAACTGAGTTGGTAAGAAGAAGAAAGGAGAGAAGAGTCTTCAAGAAAATTGCCTCAAGTCTAAAAGAAAGACCAAATGATGTCACATGTTATGAATATGGCAAACAAGGGCACATGAAGCATAAATGTCTTAAAATGAAGAAGAAGAGGAAATAGGATAAGGAGAAGAAGAAGAGCTTTTCAACCACTTGGGATGATCGCTCAAGTGAAGAAGAAGAAGAAGAAGGAGAAGTAGCCAATATATGCTTCATGGCATTAGAGGAGTCAACAAGTGAGGTAAGTACTTCTTCTCATTCTAATTCTAATTATGAAATAGATGAGTTAGATAAAAAGCTTTTAGAAGCTCTAACACTAAGGTGTGACAAATATAAGTCACAAGCAAAAACCTATAGGAAGAAGTGTTTGAAATTAGAAGATGAGTATAAGACTCTAAATGAGCTTGTAAATGAGTTGAGGACTTCTAATGAAGAACTCAAAAATTTCGTAGAAAAATTGTTTACATCATCTTTATCCTTAGACTCACTTAAAAAGGAGAATTACACTCTCAAAGAAGAAGTCATTGAGCTCAGAAGCTCAATCTCTATATTTCACAAAGGAAAAGAGGCATTGGACACCTTAATTGTGTCACAAAGACCACCTCTAGTTAGGCATAATCTAGGCTTTAATAGAGCCCCCTCATCTTCTATAACTTCTTTTATGAAATCATCTACACCTCAAACCTCTAGCATTGAGGTAATTGGGAAGAAAAGTGCTCTTAGTACTAAGTCTCCTTAACTTAAAGATAAAGGAAAGGCTATCCCAAGCTCAAGAGCTAAGGCTCAAAGAGCCAATTATGCATGCATGTATAATAAATCTCATGTTAATGGATTTACTACTCCCATTTCTTGCACATGCTCATGCCCATACTCACATATGTTAGGTATGAGAAAACCTCCTACTCATACCAAATTAGTGCATAGAAGAAAGACTTACAAGTCTAAGCTCCAATGTCATTATTGCATGAAATATGGACATACCAATGTATTTTGTCACATCAGAAAGACACACCTCAAATTGGAGGAACCTTAGTCACAAGGATGGATAAAGCTAGACCAAAGGAATTCATGGGAAAATTTGCATTCGCGATGTAGTCGAAGGAAGTGAGCTTAAGTCACAGAGGAATTCACGGTGGGTATCATGTTAGGATTCTCAATCGTGACTTTCATAGTGCCAAAGAAGGGAATCAAAGCCACAACCACAACATGCCAAGTGTGCTAGGTAACCGTTGAAGATAAAAAATTGTGAGGGCAAATATTTAGTAGCGACTGCAACTCAAAAAGTTATAGTTTCCTCTCTAAACAGAGGAATTTGCAGTCTTAGTCGCGCCTAAGGCATAATTATCTCATGACTGTAACTTTAAGAGTTGTTAGAACGCAACGACTATATTTTCCTAGATAACCTATGGACAACTGACACGTGGACTAGCCGTTAGACATAAACGGGGTTTTCAATCGAAATTTTTGGCTCCATAATGGAAATTGAAAATTCGTGACCTCGAAATGGTAGTAACGACTGCGACTTCCCCCTGATAAGCATTTAATGCTAAATCTGCCTAGCACATCTTGGAGATTTATTGATAGTTTTAGACCAACGTCTATTTGGTGGATATGAGCTATAAATACTCCACCAAACATATGTAAATGCAAAAGAATTCATTAATTTGTAACCAAACTTTTGCCTATTTGCTACTTAATCTTTCATTCTCATTTATGTGTTGTTAATTGTTAGGTGTGAGCAATAAACACCTTGTAAAGAGGTTGAGATTTAGCCTAGAGTCAAAACTCTTATGAAAGGTTTTAGTGTGAGCCTGCAAAACACTTATGAATGGTTTTTGTGTGAGCCTAAAAAAAAAATAAGGTGTAAGGCTTTTGTGTGAGCCATAAACACAAGTTGTAAAAGTTTGGTGTGACCTTGGAAACACCAGTTGAGTTGAGTAAAACACCCAATTAGAGAGAATTGGGGAGTGAATGTAGGGTTTGTTAATAGCCGAACCATTATAAACACTTGTGTCAATTTTTCTCTTCTCCTTCTCAACTTTTTAAACACATTTATCTTTCATTTTAATTTTTAATCAACCACCAATTCAACCCCCCTTCTTAGTGCCCTAGGCCAATAGATCCATATTTACAGAAAATGCTACAAAAGATACAGGAAGGTAAAAAGACTAATTTTTTAATTAGAGATGATGGGATGATAGCGATGGGTAGTCGAGTCCGTGTACTAGATGTTGATGGTTTGAGATGAGAGATTATGTAAGAGGCACACAATGCACCATATGTTATACACCCTGGAAGTATAAAAATATATAGAAACTTGCAGTCACATTTTTGGTGGTCAAAGTCAAAGAAAGATATAGCTGAGTTTGTTCGAGATGTTTAACCTACTAACAGATCAAGGCAGAACATCAAGCACTAACAGGTAAGTTGCATACTTTATCTATTCCAATATGGAAATGGGTGACAATTTCAATAGATTTTGTTATTAGTTTGCCTCAAACACAAAAAAAGGCATAATGTTTTTGGGTTATTGTACATAGACTCACAAAATCTACACACTTCTTACCTATATGACAAACAGATTCACTTCATAGATTGGCTAAAATATATGTTATTGAGATTGTGAGATTACACGACATTCCTATTTTTATTGTGTCAAATGGAGATCCTCGATTCACATCTCATTTTGGAACAGCTTACAAACAACTTTGGGTACCCATTTGAATTTTAGTATTGCTTTTCACCCACAGACTGATGGTCAATCAGAGAGGACTGTTAGACATTAGAGGATATAATGCGAGCTTGTGTGTTAGAATTCAAAGGTAATTGGGATGATCATTTGCCATTAATGGAATTCACATATAATAATAGCTATCACTCCAGTATTGGTATGGCACCATATGAAGCATTATATGGCAGGAAATGTAGAAGTCCAATTTGTTGGGATGTTGAAGGAATGAGACAGTTAGAAGGCCCCGAGATGGTACAGGATACAGTGGCCAAAATCCAAGTAGTCAGAAGATGTTTGCAAGCTGCTCAAGAAAGGCAAAAAGTGTATGCTGATAAACATAGATGAGAAATGAAATATCAGGTTAGAGACAAAGTATTTTTGAAAGTTTCACCATGGAAAGGCATTAAAGTTGAGTCCAAGGTACAATGGGCCATATGAGATCATAGAGAGAATTAGGCCTTTAGCATATTGATTGGCATTACCATTAGAATTATCTCATATACATGATGTGTTCCATATTTCTATGCTTCAAAGGTATCGATCTGATCCAACCATGTATTATCAGAGCTAGAGATTGAATTGTCTGATGATATGACTTGTCATGAACAACCAGTTGAAATTCTTGATCAGCAACGAAAACAGTTAAGGAATCGAGTGATACCCATGGTTAAAGTGAGATGGAGTCATCACTCACGTAAGGAGGCCACTTGGGAAGTAGAGGAATACATGAGACGACAATATCTCTATCTATTCTAAAGTTCTAGTAAGTAAAATTTCGAGGACAAAATTTCTATAAGAGGGGGAGAAATGTAACATCCTCAACCTAAATCATATGCATTTTAATTATGTTATATTTGAATATATGAATTAGATAAATGATTGTCTAAACGTGTGAATTAGAGAAGAACGACGCTGACACTTGCACTATTGCATTTGAGACACTTGAACATATATGTAATGTTTGTATAGTTGCATGGAAAATTATCTTATATTGTGTGCATGTTATAGTATCATAAATAATGGTATCTTAGAGCTTATTTAAAAGTATAAGGAGTATCTAAGGATTAGGAGATGGATGAAGGTGCTTAAGGAGTGAAGAAGAGCTAAAAGAGGAAAGTGAACTACTAACCAGTGGAAGTGAAACACCATGATTCTGTCTTATTGCAATAGGTTTACAAGTGGATTTTTTCACCCCTTAGGATTAGAATGGAGAGGTTAGACGTGCGGTACAACAAAAGAAAGAGAGATATAAGGAAGAAAGAAAGAAAGGAAGAAGAAGAAAAAGAAGAAAAAGAAGAAGAAGAAGACGAAGAAGAAGAAGAAGAAGAAGAAGAAGAAGAAGAATGAAAGGGAGAAGAGTAAGCTGCCTAGGAAAGAATCCTAAGGTTTTCTGATTCTAAGACATTAGATAAGTTAATTTATCTTTTTTACAGATGAAACTAACCTCTCATGACATGTTAATCATGCATGGTTAGTGAGAATTATGAAGTATTTGAGGTAGAACTCTTAGATGGAAGTTGAAATTCAAGAGAACAAGAGCTGATTGTGTTGGTTTTGTTGTTAGAGCAGAATTTGGTACCCAAGATTTCATAACCCTAGAAGAGGAATTAGAGAAAGTGCAAAATTTGAAAGTTGTAGCTTTATGCCCCATCTAATTGAATATGAAACATTTTTTTTGATTTTGTGTGTGTGGGCAATATGGCTCCTTCATTAGGGCTGGTTCACAATCAACCGAAATCACCTTAGTCTTTATGTTTTCTTATATTTTGATGGCGTTATGTTCTGATTTTGACAAAATGAAAACCATGAAATTTGTAGGTTTATATCCACTTTAAATATCTGTAAAGAATTTTTGAATGATTTGCTGTGTGGAAAGTGATATGGCTCATTGATTGGGACTGACCATGTACCCGAATGAAACTTCACTTATCTTTTAATTCCATTTTGAAAGAATTTGATGGCCATAGATTCAAAATTTGATGATGTTCCAAACTTAAAAGTTGTATATTTATATCTGGTCTACATTTTTATGAAATATTTTTGCCAAATTTAACATGGTTTATGAGATATTGCACCTTCATCATGACTGATTGTCAATATGTTGAAAACCTACTTACCCTGAGATTGGTCATTTGTTTTGGTGACTTTATAGATTGAATTAGACAATGAGTAAAATATGAAAAATGTTCCTTATATGTTTTGTAACTTTTGGTAAATAATTTTTGTAATTGGATTTGTAAGATTTGAGATATATCTAATAATGTAAGACCTATTCAGGCTAAGATCACATTGAAATAGGGCAAATTCATAAAATTGACCATAAATTATGTAGTGTATATTTTGAACTGAATTTTGGATATGGTGTACCCATATATGTCTAGTTTAATTAAAAAAAAAAGAATT
The DNA here is from genome assembly GCA_949677035.1 of Omphalea diandra. NCBI lineage: Eukaryota > Viridiplantae > Streptophyta > Magnoliopsida > Malpighiales > Euphorbiaceae > Omphalea > Omphalea diandra. Next base: position 84 of record CATIWR010238956.1, on the reverse strand, counting down.
AGTCATTTGGATTTGTGAGTTAAATGTGATTGTAGAAGCAACCTATTAAGTTCATGATATTTTACTAGAGCATATTTGCATAAC
>CATIWR010238940.1:0-26770 GCA_949677035.1 Omphalea diandra | reverse complement strand
ACAAGATTATCAAATTTTACACGCCATTGTTTAGGTTCTTGTTTTAAACCATAAAAAGATTTATTTAGCTTGCATACTTTATTTTTTTGACCAGGTACAACAAAATCTTCAGGCTAGTCCATATAAATTTTTTCTTCTAAGTCACCATTTAAAAAAGCAATTTTGACATACATCTCATGCATTACAAGTTCATTAATAGAAGCAAGCGCAAAGAGAACACCTATAGAAGTAATTTTGGTAACAAGAGAAAAAGTATCAAAGAAATTCACGTTCTTTTTTTGTTTGAACCCTTTAGCTACAAGTCTAGCTTTTTATTTATCAATAAAACCATTAGGCTTTAATTTCTTTTTAAGTATCTATCTACATCCTATAGTCTTACAACCTAGACATAAATCTACTAAACACCAAGTTCTGTTAGACTTTAAAGAGTCTATCTCATCATTAATAGCCTTTTGCCAAACGTCAGCATCTACAAAAGACAATGCTTCTTATAAGGAGAAGAATAAGCTTTATTAGTGATAACATTCAACTTAAACATTCCATCAATAGCATAGCCCTTTCCAATAACCATATTATTTTTAGTTAAAGCATATAAATCAGCCCTAAAAGTTTGAGTAAGACCAACTTTGTTGAGAAAGTGGCCTAAAACCAAATTCTTTCTCATCTCTAGAGTATGCAAGACATCCTAAAGGATGACAGTCTTTCCAGAGGTAAACTTTAATTCAACATCACTAGAACCATCAACAACAGTAGAATGAGAATCACCAAGCAACATTTTTTATCCTCAAAATTAGTATAAGATTTGAACCAAGCACGATCATAGCAAACATGGCGTGATGCACCAGTGTTTACCCACCACCCTTCGGATCCACCAACTAGGTTGATCTCAGAAATCATAGCAATAAGTTACTCTTCGGCATAGTTCACCTATGGAACAAGCTTATGCCAACAATTTCGGACCAAATAACTTGACCTATTACAATTATAGCATATAAACTGTACTGAAGAGGGTTGTTATCCATTATAATTCTGATTCTTTGGAACATTTATATTCTGGTTGTTATTACAGTTCTGGTTAAAATTACGATTGTGATTTTTGTTCTTCATATTCTATGCATTTGGTTTCAGAAGCGTAGGAGTGGGTTTAAAAATCACATGTACCTCATCTTTTTTATCTTGTTTTCTAGCTTCCTCCTCAATACAAAGATGAGTAATCAAAATTGCTAAAGAGAACTCCTTAGTTTTATGCCTGAGAACATTCTTAAAATCTTTCCAAGCAGGAGGCAATTTGTCAATAATAACAACTTGAAATTGTTTATCAAGAGACATACATTTAGAAATGATTTCATGAATGATATTTTAGAGTTTGCGCGACTTAGCTTTCACAGATTTGTCATCTGTCATTTGATAATTGAGATATCGGCTGACAACATTCTTCTTAGTTCCAGCCTTCTTAGTGTTGTATTTTTCTACAGAGTTTTCCAGATCTCTCTTGCAGACTTATGAAAGTAATAATAATAATAATAATAGAGATCATTAGACATGACATTTAGGACATAATTTTTCCATAAAAAGTAATTTTCAACCTAGGTCTCTAACTCATTTGTTTTAAGTAGTACAAATAAAAGCTAATTTCTTGGTTGTCAGAAAGAAAAGTATTTTGTGTTTCCATCTTTTAAAGTGAAGGCCCTAAAAACAAAAGAGTTTGTTAAGATCAGCAGTAACAAAAAACAGGTCAGTGATATTCATGGCAGCAGAAAAAAAACATCTTAAAATTATTGGTACAATGAAAGAAAAAACAACAATTTACTTGGATTGAGTCGCAGACTAGATCGTTTTCTTTAAGAAATTTCGCAGCTCTACTTAAGTTTTGTGCAAGCTAAATAAAGGCACAACATTCCAGGATAAAACAACTCAGAATTCTCTCTTTGTCTCGATTTTAACTTCTACAGAAAAAAGATCAAAAACCAACACCTCAATTCAACAACTTATTGCTTGGAAACAAGAAAGGAAAATAGCGAGGATGGAAAGAGTTGTTTTTGGTGTGTTTTGAAAATAAGTGAATCTGCTTCTTATATAGTAAAGATAATCAATATATAGTTAATATGGTGAATTGTGAGCAATAATTAAGAATAAAACTATTACTTTGGAATTAATAATGAGAATAAATGATAATAAAACCATTGATACGGAGTTAATGATAGTAATCAATGATAATAAAAACATTAATGTGGGATAGGTGTATAAAAGATATTTTAGCCCTTCATTTTCCCAACATTTGATTTATAAATTCACTAACTCCAATAATTACAGCTAAGCGTACACACACACATTAAACAAACATAAAGATTATCACTGGAAACATAAAAGAGATACTTAACAATAGAAGGCACGAAAAAGAATTCCCATAAATCTCAGAATTTTTTCTTTTAGCTACGCTTGACGGGGTCGAAATTGGCAACTCCAATGACAGCACCAACAAGGACACCAAGAACGACTCCACCAGCCGCAATGCTGAGCAAGAAGTTCTGGAGAGATGGAGAAAACCCAGGACTAGCAGCTTCAGCGACCTCAGGAATAACCATTGAAGCAGTAAGTGCAGCTGCAGTCAACCCAGTAACAGCCTTCTCCTTCAATGAAGAAGCCTGGACTTGAAATCTGCCATTGGATTTTGATGCCACCATAGCCTTAGATGGCCTCACTGGCAATGGCTTAAAGAAGGCTTCAGAGCTTGGAAGAACCATCTTCTTTTGGGTAGCAGAAGTTAATGGCATGGCCATTGAAACAGCTGAGGTTGATGCCATTTCTTTTTTCTGATTTTTTGGTTCTAGCTACGCTTCCTATAACACCACCCTCTTTCTTGAATTCACTGTCCAAATTAGGAAGATGGTATGGCTGTTTTTGAAACTAGTAGGAAAGGAATGCAACGAGAGGTGGAAATTAAAGATATCCAAGTCGACTCGATGAGTCTCCTATGTGGCAGCTTCTCCTCGAGGAATTGGTAGATAAGGTTATCTGATTAGCCAAATCACCATCATGTTTCAATTTTGGCAGATCTTTTCTACTCTCTCTCTAGTTCTGCCTTCTTTTGGTTGTCGTTTGTGATAGTCACCCGCTAATTATACAGCGAACCCGAAGACGTTCAAAACGCAAAATTATTTTGCGTTTTATGTTGTTGTCCCACGTGTAACGAATGGAAAATATATATTGCGTTTTTTATTGCCGTCCCACATGTAACGTATGGCATACATATATATATATATCTGTGTGTGTGTGTTTGTGTACTTTCTTTTTTACTATTTCATTTTTTTACAAATAAATTTTGTGTTTTTATATATTATATAAATTACATTAATACAATATATAATTATATTATTACCATTATATAATTTATATTATTATATATAAATATTATATATAATTTATAATTATAATAATATTTTTATCATAAATATTATTACTACTCTAAATTCATTGTTTTTTGACTGAGGTATATTATTCAAATATTTAGATATATTTGCATTGTGCAAACTGGTACATTTGTATTGTGCTACAAGTATATTAATATAGAAAAACATATACATTAATTTGAAATCACAGCATATAGTGTTTGATATGAAAATATATTAATATTATAAATGAGATAAACCAATTGTAAGTGCATTAGTGTTGTATTATAAGTACATTATGTTCTTATTTTTAAGTATATTATTATTACTTTAGGTATATTATTTTTTGTTGAAAGTACACCATTATTATTTTATAAGTACATTGGTGTTGTACTATAAGTAAATAATTTCTTATATCAGGTACATTTGTTATTTACTCTAGGTCCATTGTTTTTTTTATTAAAGGTACACTGTTATCGATTTATAAGTATATTTATTTTAATTTTAGTATTTATCTTAATTTTTTAAATGATCAGTACATTTGTTTTAAAAATTGAACTTATTTAATTTTTATTTAAAAAAATTTTAGAATTAAATTAAATTAAATATTAATAAAAAATTTGAATTGAATTTATTAAATATTGTATCAATTTATTTTAATTATAATAATAAAGAGAAAAAATTAATAAAAGAAAAAAAGAGATAAAAAGATTTAAAGTGTGAAAATTGTAAAAGAAATATTCTCAATACAGATGTGATTGTGTTGGACACATCTAAATACACGTACGATAGGAAGTTAGATTTTAAGTGAAATAAACACCTCTAAATACAAGTACGATATAGGATTGACTTTTAAGTGAAACGATGAATTTTGATTAGTGTAAGATGCATAATCCAATATGTAAGTTTCATGGCCCCTTACCAAGGCTCTGTTTTGGGCTGTTTTGAAAGGGTCGGGATTGCTTTTGTAGTCCACCAACTACTAAACCAGAAATCATGATGGATGGTTTGGAGGTTGCTACATTCAAAAAGGGATATGTACATGAACATCAAATTAGGAACACTTAAATATAATTTTACATCAACTAATCTTTTTTTAAAAAAATTAATTCTCAACATATTTTTTTCAATATAAGCCCCAAATTACTTGCCTTAATAGTTTCATCAAATTTTGAAAAATCAGCAACAAATATGAAAAAAATGCTAAAAATTATTTACAATATTGAAGGATCAAAATCAACAAAACACATTTTTAATCGATCTTTATTCACCATTTTTTATTGATGTAATAAAAAAAACATAGATTCACCATTATTCTTTCAACTGCATCTTAAGCTCATTGAATATTATTGCAAATTTATTTTGGAGAGATAAAGTTTTTCATTATATATGTTTTTCATTTTAAAAATAGATTTCATGTGATTTTAAATACTTTTTTTATTGTGTGGAATAAAAAAAACATAAGTTTTGATATATTGTGGATAAAAAACAGTTAAAAATAAATTTGTTTGAGGTTAGAACCAGTTATAAAAGAGAGAAAAAATCGAATCCCTGGAGGTTGAAGACAGTGTTTGCATTTAATTCTTCTTATATCGTAAAATATTTATAAATAGTTTATTACATGTTTATTTTTTGTTTATCATTGGAAATTTTTTATATGCCGTAAAATGTTTAAAAATTGTTTATTACTGATTTATTTTTGATTTATTACTAGTTTACAAATGATTTATTTTATGTTTTCTTTTGAGACAATGTTTCCGTGTAGCTCTTCTTACATTGTAAAACATTTACAAATGGTTTAGTACTAGTATATTTTAGTTTATTACTGGTTTACAAATATTTTTTTTATAATAGCATCAAGTAACATATTTTTATATATAGTAAAATGTTTTATTTTTATTTGATTTACTTTTATTTTAGATTTATAATATCAAAATTTTTAAAAAATTAAGTATAGAAAATAATTTTCAAAAAAATATTTATTTTCATTTTATACGATTTTCTCTTTCTTCATAACTGATTTTTAGTTAAAAAATATTTATTTATTAACTATTTTCATCTAAAATGCATAAAAACACATGATTTTTTTATTCTAAACAATAATAACAAAAAAATAACTATTAAATCTTAAAAAATAAAAACAAAATTTCTTACTATTTTTTAGAGAAAAAAAAAGAGAAAGAGAGTTTTTCTTTGTATATGTCGTCTTCTTCCTCTTCTTCTTTGTTTTTCTTTTTATTTTTTATAGTTTGATGTAATTGCAGTGCTAGGTCAACTTTGCTTATGTGGTAATGGTTAGGGAAAAAAAATTAAAAAAATGTAAAAAAATAAATAATAATGTATCATATTATCTTTTTATAAGAAATAAAAAAGAGTGCACCGCTTCTCATTCAAAAATGCCTAACTGTTCTGTCCACAGGCTCATTTATTGGGCATGGGATGCCATGTTTGGATTTGATGCGAGTAGGCAATGGAAATTGTCTTTATATATGTCCTCGTCTTCTTCTTCTTCTTTTTTCTTCTTTTTCGTTCTTCATTTTCTTCTTTATAGTTTTATGTAATTGTAATATGAGTTCAACTTTATTTATGTGAAAGTGGTTAGTAAAAAGAAAAATAAAAAACAACATAAAAAAGTGAATAATAATATATCATATTATCTTTTATAGAAAATAAAAAATAGTGAATCGCGTAATTTTCTTATTCAAAAATGCCTAACTGTTCTGAACACAGGCCCATTTATTGAGCTTGGGAGGCCCACGTTTGGAATTGATGCGAGTAGGCAATTGGAATTACTGGTTATAAATACTAATTTTATATAAATAACATGAAGAGACTCAAAAGTATAACTTGACGTCAACAGTTAAAGAATTATACCGTGATTACGTCTCAGAAGCTACAAAACTCAATGTCAAACCAGTGCTGATGGGACCAACGACTCACAAGAATTAATATAATTACAGGTTGAGATTAAAGAACAACAACAACAATAGAAGACCACATTTCTCAATAATTACAAAATTATTAAACCAATGCAAATTTCTGCTTATTTTCACAGCCCTTTAGGTGCCACGCTTCTTCATCTATTCCTACTGTAATTCTATCTTGAATTTTCACATAGAGATGAATCCATCCCAAGGGAGCCTTCTGTCCTTGCTACCATGCCAAATGTTTAATGCAGAAGTACAAGAATATGATATTTATATGATCCAACATTAAAGAATAAATACATGCAACATAAAAAAAAAAAAATGTTGGAAGAAGAAGAGGAACCATCACATCATCTTGCAAGAGGTGGAACCGCCGATGCTGCTGAGCCAACGTAGTTAAGATTAACTTGTTGAGGCAAAAGATGGTATTTAACGCCAAGCTCTTCAAAAATTCTTTTCATTTCTAAAAATAGATCAGATCTTCTGTTGCCCCTATCCGCAGCATTCTGGAAGTTTATGGTGTGGTTAACATAAAGAGCCATTTTCATCTTGTTCACATTTTCAATCTCCTTGACCTGCACACTGTGGCCTGGACGCCAGTGCTGAGGCTTACTCTCCAAGTACCTAAAATCATCACAATATTCCAGACTTACTAATGCGCGGACACAAAATATGCACAAATAACTTGGTTCTCACAACCTAGAGTACTTACGCTTTTATCCTGGATTTCAGAGTTCCAATAGTCTCAATTGAAGTGGAAACATCAACAGCAAATTCTATAGCATCTCCCATTTCAGGACTCCTGTAAAAGTTGGTGATGGGTTTGGTAGCAAGAACTGAATTTGGATAGAATATTTTCTCATTGTCATATCTCAGAAATATTGTTGTTAAGATGTTCATCTCTTCAACCACCATCTGCAATTAAGATGCTAAAGTATGAACCAAGTTGACTTCCACCACATAATAATAGAATCAGTACGTACTTTATACTAGGATTAATAATCAAGGACTTACTTGTACTCCATCAATGACGCAACGATCACCAACATCAAATGGATGCATCACAAACACAAATATGATGGCTTCAAATACTGTCTTGGCAGTGTTACCAAACATGAATGCCACCAGCAAAAATTGAGATGAAATGAAGACAAGAACTTTGGTTGTTAAAAGTCCCATCATAAGTAACCACACTATAATGATCAAAACAAGCACAATCCCTGAAGCCAGCCTATTCAGCTCCTCAATGGCTGTTTTGGTATCATTTAAGGAATGTGCCAGTGATTTGCGCTCGTTATAGACGGTCACCTGAAAACCATAACTGTGTCAAATACTCATTTTTGCCTATAAATCGGAGCTTGGAAGGCATAACATTAATTTGGAAACTCAATTTTTTTTTTTTGGGAATTCAGATTTTTAAAAATTAAAATTTATTTTAATGATTCTCTTATTTTGAAAAATTATGCTAAGATTAAAATTTTTCTTTTCTCTAGTATAATTAATTCTAAATGGGGACTAAAACTGAAATAAAATGCATGGTAAGACTAAATAGCATCAGAAGAAAGATATATTCATATTTGTCTGGACTTATGAAAGAATTTAGAAATATATAGCAAAAATAAAAAGCCTATGGGACATTTAAATTGAAAAAGATCGAACCAGCCATTTCTTTAAAGCTGATCTCTTAATCTTTCTACTTTCTGCTGCCCCTTCAAACAGAGGAAGCATATTGTCCACCTCCTCCTTTTTCATGAAGCGCAAGAGGTCTTCTTCATCAATGTACCTAGTCCATTAAACAAAGAGAAAGATGATCTGTGCGTTAATCTTGAACAAATTAAACTACCATCACAAAATTGCAGAAAATTTCAGAATTTGGATATACTCACTTGGTTCCAGGCTTTGCTACATTCCTGAAAATCTTATAAGCAGCCGCCTTCGCTTCCCATTCACTAGTGATCTCTTTGTCCTGCTCACACTCCTCATCATCACTCTGATCAAGTGTATTAGAGAGAGTAGACAGCCCAGTACCTGTAATCACATTAACCAATCCTTTCATGGTCCAAGCAGAAACTTTCTCATGCTTCATCCTCTTAAGCTTATCTACATCAATCACCTCTTCTTTTGTCTCCTCATTTTTCTTCCTCAAATTATTAAAGCTCAGCTGGCCAGGCATAGTATTGCTACTTCCAACATTTTCAGCCATCTCCATCACTGGGGGCCCCGAAAGAGCTATAAGCACATACTGATGAAAGATGGATTCTTGAATTCTATCAAAGAATCTAGTGACATGAAAAGAAGAAGCGAGTAACTTAACAAACAAAATTTTCAGTAGCCATATAAAAGCCCCAATAAGACAAGAAGCAAGAGCTCTAGTGATATACATAAGAACCTTTGCAGTGTGCCTGGACCGCTTAACTCCGCGATTAAACAACAAACCCCAAGCAAGAAGCACCAATCCTAACCAAATAACAGCCTGAACACTCTTCTTTAATCCATACACAAAATAAAGAACCTTCTTCCTAAGCAAGAAGTTCCTTTCGATCAAGAAAACCAAAATATTTATAGACCATTCAGTCACCAGTCTACCACAGAAAATAACTAAAACCAGAACACACCATTTCCATAATTGCAGACTCCAAATCAAAGAATTTTCCAATCTATCAACGGTCAAGCTAGCAATAAACAACCCCAAAAAGAAAACAAATGCAGTCAACTCTAACAAGATTAATAGTTTCCATTTCTTAACCCTCTTGTTGCTTACTTTAAGACTTGCAGTCTTATATACCTCTTCATCCTCATCCTCCTCCCCTTCTAGCCCTGGCGACGCAATCAAAGGAGTTTTTGGGGTAATTGGAGCCGACTTTAAGTTACCTTTAGGTGAAGCTTCATTAGGTGATTTACCATAAGGCGATGAAGTTGAATTCTCTAAAAGGGTCTTTTCTTGTTTTAAGTTTGCATCTTTTGGGTATGATGGCTCTACAAATCTTGATTTTGGCTTGGAAAATTCAGAGCGAGCGAAGGACTTTCTTCTTGCCATGGAGTCGTTTGTTGGAATTCTTGGAGGCTTTTTTGGAGTGAGGGTTGGGGTAGGAAGTGGGCTATGCTTTGCTATGTCTAAAGAAGAAGAAGGAGGAGGAGAAGAGGTTGAAAATTTTGATGTTTGGATCCTTAATCTTGGATTCTCGAAATCTGGAATCGATTGTTTTGGAGAAGAAGCCAACTGGGAATTCTTGGAAATGGTAGGGTAAGCTTTAGGATTTTTGCTTTCTTGGTTCGGAGATATTTGGAGTACGAAGTCGTTTGTAGCTTTCTTCTCCGCGAGTGTGGCAGCTCCTCCACAAGCTTCCATTCTCTCTCACTTTCTACTCAAACGTCAAAATCCTTTTTTAGTTTCTATATAGTCCAATGGAGGGGAAAAAGGAAATCTGGAAACCGAAGAAACAGGGTGGGAGGACAAAATTAAAGCAGCTGCAATTTGTTGACTCACCGGCCAGCAGAAGAAAATCTGAGCTTCCCGGGAAAACGGTTTATATTTAAATATATGCAGCCGTAGTTGAAGAGCTATCTCCCTTAAAAGGGTCAAGTGTCCAACCTTTTTATCATTATGGTAATATATAAATTTGGATTGGAGTTCATAAGCACTTTCTCTTCCGAGCTTTATTCTCAAAGGACAACGCTGGGAGGCTATAAGCCAAAAACAAATAATAACACTCTTTTCATTTCATATTAACTAACTAACATTTTTCCGTTTCCCACAAAATTAAAAAAATTACTAATTATACTACATTTTATAGATATACTCGTATTAAATACATTAACTATCTGTTAATAAAAATAAAAATAAAATTTTAAATTTACATATATTTTACGGTAAAAAAATTGTTCAAAAACGTCAATAAACATGAAATGGATGAAATTTCTGTAAATGTGAATACTTCCTTATAATTATTCATTTTTGCACAAGCTCAGCTATGTGAGTTGAATAATCTCAATAACAGTAGCAGAAGAAGAAATAGAGTAATTATGGAAGAGATAAAATGAGAATTGTATTATTATTGTATATGAATTGATGTTCCTTTATGTGCTTATATAGAAAGATCAAATAACAAAAAAAAAAAAAAAACTAATTAGCTCTCTTCCTTACACTAATAATAAATTCTGTTGCAAGAAACAACCAATTCCAACAGTTACTGCTGTTAAGTAACTAACATGGCGGTTCATATAGCGGTAGCCATTCCATAAGTTACCCACGTCAGTGCCAGCAATTTTAGAGTCATTGAACTAAATTTGCAATTTATTTTTTAATTTAATAGTTAAAAATTAATTTCGGCCTAATTGAACAACTTACACAAGTTTGAAATCCAAAATACATTTTTGTGAATCAAGTTTTGAATTGTGAAAGTTATTTTTATTTATTAAATTATTATAATATAATATTTATACTCTCATCAAAATCTAAATAGTTTTAACAAGTTTTGTTTTAATTACGTTGTCTCGGTACACCTTCTGTTTTTTTCTTTCTTTCGCTTTGCATTAAAAAATTAGTATTAATGGGAGTGTTAAAAAAATCAAATTTTTAAATGTTAAAATAACTTTTTTAACAATTATTAAATTATCAAATATTACAATATAATAGTTACTAGTCGTATATTTTTATTTTTGAGGGAAATTGTTTAACTGCAACTTGCAGACGGCGGTGCCAGCAAATGAGTCATGACATGGAAAGGATTTTTCCGAACGATTTATGTCCCTAGTTTGACCAAAAAGGGTTTTGTATGGTCTGTGGGAGTGATAGATCACGGTTCTGTACCGATTATTTAAAATTATATTAAAAATTAATTATTTAAATAATAAAAAATTGATATTGAATTAAAATAAAAAATAGTCATCTCTAATTGAATTAATTTTTGATTTGGATATTCGATTCAATTTAGATATTCAGATATTTCAAAATTTTTTTAAGAAAATTAAATTTATAAAAAAATAGAGTTTATATATTTTTTTAAAAAATTAAATTTCTATTTATATATGTATATATACATAAATATTTAAAAATTAAATATATATATATACAATTAAAAATAAATACATATATGTATATATATTTAAAAATTAAAATTATAAAAAATAATGTATATATATATACCGTTTTAGATTGCAATTAGGATTGATAGAATTATTCAGATTAGATAAAAATTAATAATTGATACTATTATAAATTATTATTATGGTTTAAATTGATTTAGTTATTTTTAATTTTAATTACTTTTTAATTTAATTAATCAGTTCGATTTAATAAATTTATGATGTGATGTCATAATGGTACGGATTCGTTGGTAGGCGGCAGAATTTTGGATGGTTACGTGAGGATAATATTGGAATGTGAAAATTTCGTTCCAACATTCAGCGGAGAAGTTCGGTTTAGCAAAGCATGTGCGGGACCTCCGTCCAATGTGGATTAGGTGTGTTTATAATTGACTTGTATTATTTTTTTTTAAATTAGGTGAACTGAATAGCTGACAGCTAAAATCGATGGGAGTTTTATTAAAATGAAAAAAAACAGAAGTTAATTATATATATATATATATATATATATATATATTGATTTTAATCAATCTATAAATTTTTTAAAAAATAAAAAGTTAATGTATATAAATTATTTAAAATTTTATATTTCACATAAACCTTGATTTAAATATATAGAGATTAATGAATATGTTTAGTTTTTGTTAACTTTTCTATATATATTATACGCTCATTTGGAGTGTTTGGTATAATTGATAAATTAGTGAATAAAGAATTCTCATTTAATAATTAATAAATACATATTTATTAAACTATACAAAATAATAATATGGTGGATATAACTTCAATTAACTGTAGTTTTTAACAGTTTTATTTAAAGCATGTTCTAAATTTTTACAATCATAATTAAAGAAAAATCAAAATCAAAATTATCTTTACTTTATTATTATTTTTAAAGTTGTATTCTTCAACTACAAACTATGGATTATAATAATTTAATTATTTATATAAAAATATTTCATTTTAAATTATTATAAAAATTATATATAGAATATTTTAATTATTAAAAATATATTGAGATATACTGATTAATATTAACAAATAAATAATTATTCAGATTTTATAAATAATTATTGCATTTTAAAATTTTAAATTAAACTTTATGACTATACGTGAAAAATATATTATTTTATTATATTTTAATTTTAATTTATTTAATTCAATATATAAAATATTAATAACATACTTTTATTAGTCATTTTACGAATTAACATCCACTGCTAGATATAATTTACTAAACACTTAATATCAAATCACTATCAATTGTCAGCTAATCACTATCAGTTGTTAACCATAAGTTATATTTATCAACTTTTCCAAATATACCCTTAATCTAATTTTTAATTACTAATGTTTAGCGATTGAACATTTAAATGATGAAAATGAGAATATGATAAATATCTAAAATAAAGAATGAAAATATCATTTATATATTAAAAAAGATATTTCAAAATTTTATATGATATTCAATTTTATTATATAGATGCATAGATTTTATTTCTATTTATATGTGTCAAACATAATAAAAATAAAAAATTTATACAAATATTTTTTAATGTATAAATTATATTTTCTACAGTAAAATTATTAATTACATAAAAAAATGAATATATTATCGTATAAAAGATAAAAATTAATAATTTAATAATATTTCAGCAACTAAATTATTAAAAATTTTATATATACTTATTAATCACTCATAAGTAACCGTTGATAATTGATCAATTATAATAAATCCCTTCTCACTAATTGTCATTATTAAATCAAATCAGCTTATAAGAAATACTTACAATGATATTAATTAATTAATTTTTATTTACATTTCACTCTTAAGCTCTCATTTAACTTTTTTGTCACAGAAAATTTAATATAACATGATTTTTTTTTTTGAAACCATTTATTTAATATAACACGATAAACACATGATTGTGGTTTTTGTTTATTGATTCTGACATATTCAAGATAAATTGGTATGTAGATTAAAAATCGAAAAACGAAATTACTAACAACAACTATCAAGATGAGTTCTATGCAAAAAAGTTTTTTTTTTTTTTTTTTTTTTTTTTCCAACGCTACAAACTGCAAGAACAAAAGCACCAACCGCAGCAACAGAGAGAACTGAAACTTGAAAACAAAGGCTGAAAACACACAACAACAAGATATTTGACTTTCAAATTCTTTTTTTTAAAAAAAATAAAGGCAAAACTGTCTTAAGGGCGATGGCACTCTCGTTATATGTATCATTGTTCTTAATCTAATCAGAATACTCCACAAAAAAAAATTTTTCCATAGAATTCTTGAGTGCAAAGACCTCGGAGATGGTATTTCTTTGCATTTTAGTTAGACTGACGTTCTGTAGTTAACATAATTATGATTTACAAAAAGTGGTTGACTTAATTATAAGACAACTCTCAAACTTGACAGAACACATTTTATTAGAACAAACAAAGATATGCAGACACAAGACAAATAAACAAACACAAGTAGCTGCTACATGTAGACTACTTGAGCAAAACATAAGGGAGGTATTTATTGCTGGCCAAGACAACGCTACATAATCAAATTAATTATGTTGTTATAATGCTGCAGATCATACAAAACACACCCAATCCCAGAAATTGACATAATTAATTATATACAAGCCTACAACAAAATCACTTGGCCCATTGACGCAGAGGAAGTGGAGCTGCTTTCTCATCAATCAACCCGACATAGCTGAGGTGAATTCTTTGAGGCACAAGATGATATTGAATCTTCAGCTCTTCAAAAATTTTCTTCATCTCTATCATTAAGTCATATTTCCGGCTTGCCCTCTTTGCAACGTTACGAAAGCTTACGGTATGTTTAACACAGAGAGACATTTTCAGCTTATGCACATCGTCAATGTCCATAGCTAGCCAGTGGTCAGGATTCCAGCACCTGGGATTGCTGTCTAGGTACCTGAAGTTTCAATTACTGAAATGGAATTCATAATGATCTAGTAATATTAGGTTAATTTAATTTCAAAAGAGGCATATATTTAGGATGTAAGTGCAAGTGTAGCATACGTTCTTATTTTGTTTTTCAGTCCATCAATAATCTGAATGGGAGTTGAAAGATCGGTGGCAAATTCCACAGAATCCCACATTGGGGGGCTCCTGTAAAGGTTGCTGATGGGTTTGGCAGCTAATAGTGGATTCGGATAATATACTTTCTCATTATCGTACCTTAAAAAGATGGTAGTGAAGATGCTCATCTCCTCAACAACCATCTGAAAATTATCATATCGTAATTAATAAATTTTCCTATGCATTGCTAACACAAATGTATGTCTAGTTGCCGTTATTCATGTTCTAGGATTAGGGACTTGCCTGTACTCCGTCGATGACACACCGATCGCCGACATCACATGGATGCATCACAAACACAAATATGATGGCTTCAAACATGGTCTTGGCAGAGTTACCAAATATGAAAGTCGAGAGTAAAAGTTGAGACGATAAGAAGACAAGCATTTTCGTTGTTAAGAAATCAATAAAAACTAACCAAACTAAAATCATCACAACAATCGCAAGTAGCGACGCTATCTAGTTCAACTCGTCAATAGCAGTTTTGCTATGCTGTAAAGTCCGGTTCAACGAGTCATGATCCTTGAACAGATCAACCTGTAAACGATGTATCGTCATTAGACTGGTAGTTTAGTGATGGAGGAGCTGCTATCATAATAAAGAAGATCAAAGGGGTTCAATGCTTAATGCCGCTATCTGCTTTAAACGTTCTCCAAGGGAAAGTCTATAAGAAAGAAATGAAGTGATACAGAGATCTAACCACCCATTTCTTGAAAACTGATCTCTTGATCTGTTTCTGTGAATCACCTTCTGCCTCTTCAAAACGCTGCATCACTTTTTCGTCTTTCACAAATTTCATTAGGTTTTTCAAATCTATGTAGCCAGCCCTGGAACAAAGGATCATTCTCATCAGAAATTAAAAAAAAAAAATTCAAAACCACCAACTTAATTCAATTTTTTAAGCAGAAATATAGATATTCTGAATCAATTCTCACGTTTCATCATCAGGCTGTGCAAGCTTCTCAAAAATTTCATTAGCAGCTTTCTTTGCTCCTTGTTCATCAGTGATATCTTCCTTTTTTCCATCACCATTGGGGGCAGCCTCTTACCCAGAATTGAATCAGTCAACTCCTTCACGTTCTGCTTAAAGAAATTCCTGTCATTAACCATAATTTCCTCTTGCACCTTAGAAAGAGCTATAAGAACCTTCTGATTTCGGAGTGCGTCTTTGATTCTGTCAAACAAGTTCTGAGCATGAGAAGAAGCTACTAGATACACTAACAAAGTTTTCACTAGCCATATAGCTGTTACAATGACGAAGCCTACATGACCACATTTAGAGTCCTGGTGATATGGCTTCGTTTAACCCCATTATGAAACATAAAAAACTCCAGGCTATAGCAACCAGACTTAGCCAAATAAAAACAACATTCTTCTTCACTCCATGCACAAAATAATGCACTTTCTCATCGAGCCACAACTCAACCAAGTAATTCAGACCCTTTAAGAATATGTATGCGATCAATCTACCGCAAAGAATAACCAACATTAACACACACCATTTCCATATTTCTGAATCCCAAATCATGTAACTCTTCAATTTATTCAAGCTAGCAACTAGAAGCCCATAATGCACACAAATAAAGTTAACTCTACAAATATGATAATTTTCCTTTTCGTACACTCTTCAGGCACTGGAGGTCCAAGCATGGCAGGCGTATTGGAATTTCGAACTGGAGTTCTTCCCCTAACATTCTCATGCCTTCTTAATTCTTCTTCACTGGCGTCCAGGACCTGGATACTCAGATTGATAGCTTCCTCTGCCATGCTTTTTTCTTGCTTTCTTAACAACTTACACTTTCTTCTACTTTACCAAGGAGTCGAACTTCAAAATTCTGGCATAAAAAGCGTTATATGGGTAACAATTTGCAGGTCTTAAAAAAGATCATAATATATACTAATATAAACCGACAAAAAATGTCTCCCCATCAATTTCTTATAGTTAATAGCAGAAAGGAAATGCTTGTCATGTATGCCCACAATGGTCAACGATTCAAGGGAAAGCTCTATTTTTTGTTTTCAAGTTTTAACAATAAGGAAAGGAATCCAATTCAGGAAAGTTTTGTGCTTTGTCAGAATGAAACTTTTTGTGTTCTAGTGAATGACCTTGAGACGCGGAAAGGACTGATAAGACCTTACAGAAAATAGAATCCAACCTTTCCTATCTTTACTTGCTCCATTTCTAGGTATATATTCATCAAACATGGAGTTCACATGTGCCCTTTCTCTTATCACTCAAGTTTGTACTAAAATTTATTGTAGTAACTGAATCATAGTGCTTTTCTTTCCTCAAATTGCGAAACAAATTACAAATTAGTGTTGACGATACAATCTAAAACTTACGTTTTAATAACTAATGTTGCAATTTAGAGTAAAATACAAAACCCAGTAAGGAAATAAGGTGAAATCTTCAATCAACAGATCACGGGAAAATTTTGAATGAAGATTATAATTCCCCATGCTTTATAACTAGTAAATATATGTTGTAATAAATATTATTAACATCTTTAAATTCTATATATTAATTTTACATCTCAATATATCATATAAAGAATTGTATATATTTAATAATTTTTATTTATTAAATTAGTAAAATTATATATTGAGATGAATTGTTTAAAGATAAAATCCACGTTTCCCATGGTGGACATTCTTTTTTTTTTTTTTTGGGAAGTTGGCTCTCTGATCTCATTCATCATTGGCGCCCACATTATTGTTTATAAAAAAATGAAGGTAATTCATTCATCTTGAATAAAAGTACAGCTAGGAGCATCCTCAGAAAGAGGGATTGCTACGGAACTAGGTACATACCTGACAAACAAGAGATAACTAATGATTTCTAGCAGCCTTTGCCAACCAGTTAGCAGCCTTGTTTGCAGGGCGATGGATGCTAGTTATATCAACATTTGTAGTTTTCAAGAGTTGAATATCTTGGATAATAGTTGCTATCTTCCATTGGCTGTGAGCCTTGTTGTGAATAGCTTGAACCACTAGCAGGCAATCCATTTCTATAATCACCGGTTAAGATATGTTCTTTTTTACTTCCGAAATTGCGTCTCTTACTGCTAGGGCTTCTGCCATAAGAGCAGAAGTGCAAGGTTGGCAAGAAGTTCTTCCACACATAATCTAGCCCGAGTGATTGCGACTTAAGAATGTCAAACCTGCGTCTTTATCTCCTAACACAAAAGAACTATCACAATTTATTTTCCAGTGTCCCTGCGGTGGGTGTTGCCACGTTCTTGGACCATCCCTTATCTGAGATTGATTTCCACTCCTCACTGTAGGTCGCTGGTTATAACTAGGCTGATGCGATGCTAAAGATTCATCAGCAGCCATTTGAATCGTCTGGATTGATACCTGTGGATTTGGAGTTTTCCCTTTGAAAACACATCCATTTCTTGCCATCCATATAAACCAGCAGGTGTAGGCAATAGTGGGTAGGCAACTAGGATCATTCTTGATCAAATTTGAAGTTAGGAGAGATTGCCACCAATTCACAAAAGGGACAAAGCCATTAGCTATTAGGCGAACAGCCTAACCCATTTCCAAACCATGTTGCTCTTACATGGGGATAAAAGAATAAGAGATGCTCCACAATCTCCAGACTCAGCCTGCACACAGAACATAACTCTACTGGGCTGCCTATTCTTTCTTCTGATATTGGTGTTACATGCCAGCGAGTGGTTAGTGCTCTCCATATAAAATTTTTAATTTCTGGAGGAACTTGCAAGGCCATATGCTTTTCCAAACCGCTGTGCAAACCTGCCTCTGAATGTCCTTAACTATCTATGAATAGAGCGTGGCAACATGTAAGGTGGATCAAACGGTCGGTTCGGTTTGATTTTTTATCAAATTTTAATAAACTAAATTTTTATATTTAAAACCAAATCGAACTGAAATTTTTGAAAAAACTAAATTAACCGAATCAATTCAATTGATATTTATTTCTATAAACCAAACCAAACCAAACTTATAAAAATTAGATTTGGTTTAGTTTATTTCAATTAAATTACACGCATTTTAAATCTATTTCGATTCAAATGATTTGGTTTATTAATTACTTCAGTTAATTCAATTTTTTTCGATTTTTTATTTAAAAAACTAAACTGAACCAAATTTTTTTAAAATTATAATTGAATCAAACCGATTTTATTAAAAGATCGAACCAAACTGAATCAACTCAGTTTGGTCGATTTTTCTGTCCGGTTCGATTTTTGCTCACCCTAGTAACGTGACTTGACTGAATAATTCACCTGTTTTAGTGAAGTGTCATTCTCATCTATCTATTTGGTGCGCTATTGGAAGAGGAATTGCTTGGATTGCTCTTGCTTCCTCATTGGAGAAAAGAGAGTTTAGTTTCACAGTATCTCATCTTCTTGACCCTAGGGAGAATAATTCAGCCAACCTTGTTGCATGAGCATTGTTCGGCGGTAAGAAGTAATCTTGAAACCTTGCAATGTGAGTATCCATGGGTCGCGCCATATATCTATAGATTCCATAACTCCTATATGCTTATGAAGCCCGAATTTGAGAGCTTCCCTTCCTATTAGAAGGCTCGCTCAAAGCCATAAAGCTTTCCTCCCCTTGGTTGCATGTAAGAAATCCCCTGTTGGAAAATAAATTCCCTCAAGTATTTTGGGCCAAAGAGCCTCACTATTATGTAAAAGTCTCCAACACTGTTTAGCCAAGAAGGCTTTGTTGAACAAATCTATGCTGCTAAAATTCATACCTCTAGCTTTTTTGCCATGGAAGAGTTTTTTCCAGCTAACCTAGTGAATGCCTCGTTCTTCGATGTCCTGTTTCCACCAAAACTTAGATGTAATTTGTTCTAACTCCTGAGCTATGGAAGATGGTAACTTGAAGACAAATATGATGTAAGAAGGGATAGCTTTCAATACTAATTTAATCATTACCTCCTGCCCAGCTTGATAGAGTAGAGACCCTTTCCAATTCTGAATTTTCTGTCGCATTCTGTCTCGCAGAAAGCCTAAAGCTTCCTTCTTGGATTTACCCCAAGATGTTGGTAAACCTAGATATTTACTTGCTATTTCTGCTTCCTTGATGTGCAAGATGTGGCAAAAGTGTTTGTCTCTTGTGTCGCGAAAGTGTTTTTGCTGAAGTACATAGATGATTTTTTAACATTGATTGTCTGTCCTGATGCATTTCCATATTGCTCCAAAATTGTTTTGATAGTCACAGCTTCCTTAACTGCAGTTTGTCCAAACATTAGTGTCTCATCTGTAAATAGTAAATGGGATATTGTTGAGCAGTTCCTTCTCACTCTAAAACATGTAATGCCCCCTTTGGCTTCCTTATACTGGCATCGTCTTGATAAAATATCAGAGACAAGGAGGAACAAATATGGGGAGAGTGGATCCCCTTGGCGGAGGCCTCTAGCAAGTAGAAATTGTTTGGCCTCCGATCCATTAATTATCACGGAGAAGGAAACAAACTTCACACAATACATCACCATAGCTACCCATTGATCGCAGAACCCCATTGTCCTCATAACAAATTCCAAGAAATCCCAGCTGACTTGATCATAGGCCTTGTTTATATCCAATTTGACTGTCATTGCTCCCTTTTGTCCTTGCTTTTTGTCTTTAAGCCCCTTAAACAATTCATGAGCAATACATATGTTATCTTGGATACACCGTGATGGCACAAAGGCTGATTGATTTGGGGATATAAAGTCACTCAGAATTGGTTTCATCCAGTTAGCCATTGTTTTTGAAATAACCTTATAGATGAAGTTGCAGAGGCTAATTGGCCTGTATTCTGAGAGATATTCAGGAGACTTTACTTTTGGGATTAGGACAATGTTGGATTGTTAATTCTAGCTGGGAAAGCCCCTGTGGAAAATAAATGTTGCACCAGAAAGATGATATCAGATTTCAGAATATCCTGCTAATTATGAAAAACAAGCCTGGGAAGCCATCTAGGGTTGGTGCCTTGTATGCACCAAGACTAAATACACCTTGTGATAGTTCCTCTTCAGTTGGAATAGCACATAGCCCTGAGTTCATCGATTCTGTCATTCAGTTTGGAATACACTCCAAAAAATCCTCGTGAATGATGCTCGGCACATCCCAGTACTACTTAGTAAAGAAATTTAAGTAGTGCTTTGTTATGCCCTTTTCGTTATGCAACCATATCCCATCCACATTCTTGATCTTGATGAGTTGGTTCCTCTGTCTGTGTTGAACAACAGTGACATGAAAGAACTGAGTGTTTCTGTCCTCATAAGAAAGCCAATTCACACAGGAACGCTAGTGCTAATACATTTCTTCTTGTTGCCATAAAAGGTTGAGTTCCTCTTTGAGGGAGTTCTCAAGACTTTTATGCTCCTCAGTGCCCTCATGTTCCTGTAAGAGATCAATATGTTTCATAAGTTCAGAAATTCTCTCCTTAGGATTCCCAACGATGTCCTTACTCCACTTTCTAAGATTGCCTCTACAAGCTGACAATTTAGAAAGTATAGAACAAGAGGGTTGATCATTGACACCAATCCATGCTTCTTCAATAACCCTCCTGCGTGCCACCAAAGTAATCCATTTGGACTCAAAGGATTTATGTTTCCTCCTTGGACAATAATGAAGGTGGAGAATTTGGGGCCTGTGATCCAATCCTACCATTGCTCTATGGATTAGCTGAGCATATAGAAATTTCTCTCGTCATGAGATGCTGGAAACAGATTTGACTATCCTTTCCAGAACTTCGGCTTTTCCGGACCGCTTATTAGACCAAGTGAAATGTGCCTCATGACTTTCAAGCTCCATCAAGTTAAAGACATTAAGAACGGAGTGAAAGATAGCAGCACCTTGTTGTGAGACTGGGGCATCCCCCGCCCTTGCCAAACTCCGCACTACAAAAGTTAAAATCCCCTATAGATAGCCTTGGCACCTCCGTAGAAATTAAGTTTCCCAACGCAATTAGGAAATCTAATCTGTCCTTTCTATCGGACGCCCCATAAACAAAAGAAATCTCCAAGGGAGATGAATCGAAAATTGTGGTGTGAATATAGCATTTACATTTTCAAAAATTGTGGTGTGAATATAGTATTTACATTTGTCTAACACGTTGAGTTGAATGACATCTGACCACCACAAGGCTAGACCCTCTAAAAACCCTTCTGGCTCAACATGCCTTTGTAAATCCCATTCTTCTACGCAAGGGCTCTAACGCATCAGACTGTTGTTTTGTTTCCATCAAAAATAGCAAAATAGGGCTATGTCTTCTTATGAGCTCTCGAAGAGCTCAAATTGTCAAGGGTTGCCCAATCCTTTGACAATTCCAAGCTATTATGCTCATTGGCGCTCCTGTGGCTGTAGGCCACCCACCACCGCCATAGAAGAGTTTTTTGGATTCTAGGAATGGATAGAGTCTTTGTCTGAGGATGTTGGGTTGTCAATTTTGTGAGTTCACAGAGGCTGGATTATTGAATGGTCGAGCTCGTGCAAGAGCCTTGACCTTCACTGTTTTCCTTTTGTTTTGGTCGGTTTGGAAGAGATGATGAGCCACAACCTATAGAAAAAGGGGTTGTGTTAATTTGAGTTGTTTCCAGCACCTTTTTGAAGTCTAGCTCCCTTGCATTGGGCTGTGAGAGTGTTCATTTGGTATTTAAGGTTGTTGGGTTTTGTTTAATGGTCTTGAGTCTTTGGGATTTTTAGTGGTGGTTGTGTCTGCTATGTTTAGTTTTCTTCTAAGGCTAGGGTTGTTCTTAGACATTAGCAGTTGTGGTGTATTTAACTGGAACGATTATGTAGAGGTTATGAGTGGGTTTTTTGGTGGCTTGAATAGGACATGAGTGGTCTCCGGATTTGGTAGTTGATGTATGGTGAGGTTCTTCAGTGCTTCTACGGTTGGTACAATGACTATCTGAAAAGGATGTTTATAGATATTTTGTGTTACCTCAGAACGATGGCTAGTAGTAGAAGTCAGAGAGTTCAAAAGTTCTATTGGTTCGAGACCCGTGGTTCCCTTTGGATTTCTCAATTGTTTGATGTTCACGCGATTGGTGCCCAAATATTGCAAAAATTAAAATTTGGTAGTAAATTATTGATAAAAATAACACTTTTATATCAAATAATAGATTATTATTATTATTAGAAGCCGAATGATTTAATAAGTTGGCTAAATGCAGGAATCATATATTACTAGTCTAAGGTTATAGCAATGGAAATTTTTTTTTAGCATTTCATGTGTGGTTAGATGCTCCATAACAGTCATAATGAGTTAGTGGTTAGTGTTGGTAAAAAAAAAAAAGGTATTACTAGTTTAACGAGTTAGCGGTTAAAGTTTACTTATGACACGATCAAATTTGAACTCACTTACAACTTTAGGTAGCGGGACATCACCCCTGACCACCGCCTAGGGAATCATTTGCATAACAATAGAAATTCATCCATGACAACAATGTGTTGCCCTAACTGATCACATTGTGCATATAAAAATACCAATAGTTGTCTTCCTAGGGACGTACGAAGTGTATCAGCTATATATCGCTAGTGCAGACCATTTCGCGACCTTATTGGATCATCATTAAGAATCTTATCTATTATAGTATTTTTTTAAGAATCTTATCTATTATAGTATTTTTTTTTTCTTTCTATTTTATTTTATTATATTGTGCAATGCAAACAAATATGTGAAACAAATAAATTATGAGAGAGTAAATGGACTGGATTAAATTGGGTTGTTTTGAATTGTGAACTGGAGTAATATACAAAAAGAAAGTTAAATAATTTGAAATTATTTTTAAATTTTAAATCAAATTGAATTATTTTAATTTTATTTTTTCAAATAAAAAAATTATTTTAATTTTAAATAAATTTTAATAAGTTGAAATCATTTAAATTAAATTAATCGAATTAATCTAGGGATCAAATCAAATCGAATTCAAATCTTCTTTAATTTTAAATCAAAATAAATTAAATAATATATGATGGATTTTTTGGATGGATAAAAAATTGTCACTCTATATTTATCTAATAATTCAATCTCCATCAAGCAGCCTTCATCGCTGTGTAGTGATTGTACCTTCTTTTGTTGTCTTGTGTCAAATCCATTGATTACTACGTGCTGCAAAACAAGTTTGTTCTTCCATTATAACCACATAACAACCACGACTTTTAGATTAACTAAAAAAATACTATTTTAATACAAGGATTAAAAAAAATGGAGTGTATTTTTCTTGTGTATTTGTTACTTCTGTACAACTCAAGTTCCACAAATCCAAAAAATACATCGATATATGGCTGATGTTCTAAGCCCTTATTACGTTCAGCCACCACCACCACCAACACAATCACCACAAAAATCCAACTTGGCAATGCTATATTACGGCCTAATAATTATTGGAACGGCTGCTGTTGTGCTAGCCATATACAATCTTATCATCATCAAGTGGTGCACACATCGTCATCAGGAGCAGGCAGGGGAGAGACCAACCAGATTTCTAGAGGTAACAACAGGTGGTCGCCAGAGTAGCATGGAGTTGTCCAGTTTCAAGTACAGGAAGGATAATACGGGTGGTAACCAAGAGCAAGGTAGTGACTATGAGTGTGCAGTTTGCTTATCAGTTTTTGAAGAGGGCGAAGAGGTTAGGCAATTGCCAGGATGCAACCACTCCTTTCATGCTTCTTGTATAGACATGTGGTTATATTCCCACTCTGATTGTCCGCTTTGTCGTTCCCATGTAGATCCACCTTCTTCCTTTTGCCATCGACATCGGGTGGTAGGAGGGCCGACGGCCGAGAATTCTCAGGAAAATTTGCTGGGTGCAAATGCTCATTTCATTCATCTTGTGTAGATACTATTGGGCTTGTATTGTGGCTAGTTTTGTCGTGCACGGCACTGCCGGAAAGTTCTTGTGATTCTTTTTCATTGTTGATAAATTGCTCGTGATCTTGTCTTTTTGTATTCGTTAATTAGGAAGAAAAGATAAGACTACTTTGAGTGTCTTCTGGCTATCTGAAGCATATTTGGTCAACCATTTTACAGTAGATGGATTTTAGGTTGCGAGTTAGTAGGGACAGATAACTAGTCCGCTTTGTGTATAGAATTTGTATTGAGGTTTCATGGTTTGGTGTAAAGTTATAATGAGCATTTGTACTCGTTAATTAGGAAGAAAAGATAAGACTACTTTGAGTGTCTTCTAGCTATCTGAGGCATATTTGGTCAACCATTTCACAGCAGATGGATTTTAGGTTGTGAGTTAGCAGGCACAGATAACTGGTCTGCTTTGTGTATAGAATTCGCATTGAGGTTTCATGGTTTGGTGTAAAGTTAAAATGAGCATTGTAAGCTTCGGCTGAAATTAGCAAGTGATTGAAAAACGAAGAGTATTTAGTATTGGACTTGTACAACGAGAGACAGCAGCTATCATTTTCTATACATACTACTGGTTGAAGACGTAATTCCACATATCAAACTCTTGCTTTTCAAATACTTGCATCCACCGGCCATAATACCACGCGCTACCACCTTTTCACTTGAATTCATTAGACAAGCTACACGCTTATCAAGTTTCAAAACTTAGACAAGGTAATGGAGATGGATCTCAAATCTTGACTGCTAGGATATCATTCCAATATCAAGAATGACACAAATAGAACACCTCATTTATCACAATATCAAGAATGACACAGACCAAGCGTCCCATTCTTGAAAGAGGGAATATTACAAATGAGATCACTCATGATTTTTTTTTTAATGGAATAGAATTTACAAAAGAACTTCAATAAAACAAGCCTTATAGTTACACAAGAACCCAGGTTCATGGAAATAAAAGCAATGAAGGGAATAAATCTACATAATTTTTTTTTTCTTATGCATTACAGATTTTTCCGAGTAAACATGTATCAACATAAATTTTATAGAATTTCCAGCTCTCCCCAAAACCAGGAGTCAAATTATGCAAGGCCCAAATAAAATCTTTTCATAGTATGGTAAATATTTTACACATGTAGCAAGAAAATATTACATCTTTCTTAAATTATCTAACCTCGCCTGTAATTCACTATCTATCCCACTGTCATCATTCCCAGTTGTTTCAACTTGTGCAACCTTGCCCTTTGCAGCTGGGGCAGCTACAGCAGATGATGGTGCATTCACAAGCTGCAGATACAAGAAAAAATAAGCAATTGTGATTAATGCATCTTTCATAGTCAAAGTAAATGGAAAAGGAAAAGCAGCCACAACAATAATACCTCTTGATTGATATCAATTCCAATTTCATCAAGAACCTGGTTCACTAGTTCTTCTGTTTCCTCCTCTTCCTCATCCCCTTCCAAAGCATCATCAATGGCATCCCCCATGACCTCAGTTACCATTTCCATCTTCTCATTCTGCCGCTCAAACTCTTGCATAATTTTTTGCAGTGATGGCAAGTTCATTTGCCTATTCATCTGGCTCATTGCCTTTGTCACACCCTTCATTGCCTCTCCCATTGCTTGTGTTGATTTCAATGTCTGAATTGGATCTCAAAAAAAATTGAAGTCACTACATCATTAAGAAAAATAAGCAAAACAATATTATAATATAGTTTTCCAATAACAAATTCGTGAATTAAACAACACTGAGAAATTTCAAGACCCATAGAGAGGGGGAACAAAACACTTCAACAGGGATCAATATTCTACATTTCCCACCTAAAGAGTTTCAGGGTATCTTATCTGATCAGAATTATACTGAATATTGATCAGACACTATGAGCAGAACGAATCTTTGATTTCTTCAAATGACTGTTTGACCATACAACCTGTCCTTCTCAATGTATCAACACATACAAACAGAGAATTTCCAGAGATCAGTATACCCTGTCTTTACTTATTTGAGGTTTCACCTTATATCACTATCAAATGATGGCTTTGCAAATAGCAACTCGCCTGTAAGACTTCACAGATTATGCAGGCCAACAAAACAAGAATTCAATTTGTACTATCGAGTAGAATCACGCCATGAACAAAATCAAAAACTAATTCTTCCTTAAGTTTTAAGAGGAAGAATAAGCCAATCTTCTAACTTCTTATAGAATCAACTGATATCACCTACCAATTCTAATAGCTAGCTGATTCATGGTGACCAGGCATGAGATAATGCATCGGATTGAACATACAATGAAAAATAAAGAAGAGCAGTATGTAATGAACAAAGATATACCTGAATCCTAAGAGATACACCCTGGAGCTGTGACTTGAGCTTATAGAACTTTTCAATCTGGTGCCTTGTCCTAATAAGGTCCTTTGCCATCACTTTTACA
>CATIWR010238904.1:0-48342 GCA_949677035.1 Omphalea diandra | reverse complement strand
CCCCCCCCCCCCCCCCGTCTTAGGCCTTTTTATAAAAGGAAGAAATTTGATGGGGAACCATCGATCAAAATCACTAATAAGGACTAACATGTACAACTCTTGATCATAGAAAGCCATTTTGAGCTGAAGCCTATCATATCCATCACCTTGATAAGGTAACGAGTCAAATGCTTTATGAAAGTCTAATTTGAGAATGATCTCACTTTCCTTATCCTTCTTAAGGAAATGGAGAATATCATTTACAATTACGATGCTATCCATTATGTATCTCCCTTGAATAAATGTTGACTGATGTTCACTAATTATCTCATTTATCACTTTCTTCAATCTAGATCAGAGTACCTTTGCTACGATCTTATATATACTGCCTGATAAACTTATTGATATGAAATCCTTAAATTGGTCTACATCATCAACCTTTGGTATTAAACATGTGAAAGATAAACATATTATTGAAGGTAGACTTCCATTGTCATGGAAATGGTTAAACAAAGCTAAGAAGTTCGTTCTAAGAAATTCCCAGCCTTTGATGAAGTTTAGGTTGCAACCATCTGTCTCAGGCTCTTTACTTCCATCGCATGCCCATTCCGTCTCTTTGATTTCATCTATTTCAAAAGAAGCATCCAGAAGTACCTATGCATCAATTGATAATTTTTTGAATTCTAGACTAGGAAAAGATGGTCTTTCCCATTACCCTAGTAAATAGACTCGAGAAGTACTCTTTTGCAATTGCTTTTATATCTGTTGGCGTAGAGAACAACTTGACTTTATATTTAATTCTAACAATGGAGTTTCTCTTCTTTCTTGTGTTGTTGCCAAGTGAAAAACTTGGTATTTTTGTTATCAAATTAATATTGTTGGTATTAAATAACAAACATGATGAGCGTTTGTCATTTATCAAATTAATATTTTAACATGTAAACAATTAGATATTACATTACTTAATTAAAAAATTATAAAATAACTAATTAAAATATAAAAATAAAGAAAATATGTATAAAAGTTTGTCATTTGTTAACAATTAAATATCTCTAATACTGCCTGAATTAAGGATTATTATAGAGTTTTTAATTATCAATAAATGACAAACCTAGTCAATATATTTCTTTATTGAATTTAAATTTAAAATTATTAGGTCTGGAGTTTCCATTTGAGTGTTATTGTTATTTACATTAGTGATTAAGATACTATTAAAAAGAAAAATTACATATTAAATCTTAAAATTTCGGTAGTTTCATAAATAAATCTTATACTTTTTTTTTTATTTTTAAATATATGAATTTTAACATTCTTAACAAATATAATCTCGAGACATGACATGACAATTATGAATTGAAAGTGTTGATGACGGGGCATTCAAAACAAAATTGAATGCATATAGGACTTAATGACGTGGATAAAATGGCCATATCATCAAACAACTGTTTATATGAAAAAAAAAACCCAACGTTCTTCATTAAAACAAAACAGTGTCTCCTTGATTTTCTACATCAAAAAAAAAAAAAAAAGATTAAAATGAGAGGATGATGAAATCTATAAGCTCTCCATCAAAATTCAACCTTTGGAATTCTCTATTAATTTGTTGCCTAGTTGGCAAATTAGGTATAGTTTTAATGGTCATCACGGTTGCATTGGTCATTTGGACATTCCCCTATTATAAAGGATCTACAAACTCATCAAGCAATGAACCAGAAAAATCTAAAGAATTTGTGGCAATCTCAATTCTTAAAGTTGAGCCAAAGATTGTTCTCGTCATATAACCTGCTAGCCAGACTTCTATTTATTTATCAAGCCAAAGATTGTTGCTCAGTACTGGTTTTTTTAATGGATTATATACATCGAAATAATATATAAATAAACTAAATTGTGCAATTGATCAACACCATTAAAATCTATATTCAACCATAACAAAGTCATTCATTTTAACGAGTTTTAATTTTTTTTAATTGCTAGTGTTTTTCTATGATTTCTTTAGCTTTCTTTTCTCTTTGATTTTGTTTTTGAGTTACCGAATATTGATTTCTAAAAATTACCAAATATCAATTTCTTTTCTCTTTGATTTAAGGATGAAACACTACCATTTGATGATGTGGCCATTTTATCCACATCATCAAGTCCTATATGCATTTAGTTTTGTTTCGGATGCCCCATCATCAAGATTATCAATTCATAATTGTCATGTCATATTCCAAAGCTATACTTGTTAAGAATTTTAAAATTTATGTATTTAAAAAATTAAAAAAGGAGTATAATATTTACCTGTGAAACTCCTGAAAGCTTAGGATTTAATATGTAATTTTTCCTTAAAAAAATAGGAAGAAACATGTTCATATTGTTACCATTATTTATATTAATAATTAAAAGCAATATTTTAAAATCGGATTAGTTTAAGGTGGTTGCCCATTAATCAGTGGTTGCCTTTCCTTTTTTCTTAAATTTTTTTTTATTATTTATTGATTTCAATAAACTTAGATCTATCATTCTATTGATAGATCTATCTTTTATTTTTTTATTATGTGGAGATCTATATCCTTAATAGATTTTTTATTTTGCTTTTGCGAATGATTTTTTCTCTTTTATAGATGTCTTCTTTTTCCTTATTATGAGTATTTCTTTATATTTTCTAATGAAAAATGATATATATTGGTTTGAAATACTATTGATCTA
Source organism: Omphalea diandra (assembly GCA_949677035.1). Classification (NCBI taxonomy): domain Eukaryota; kingdom Viridiplantae; phylum Streptophyta; class Magnoliopsida; order Malpighiales; family Euphorbiaceae; genus Omphalea; species Omphalea diandra. The sequence continues at coordinate 45,675 of CATIWR010238904.1, read as the reverse complement.
TTTTCTGCGATGATTATGATTTTTCAAGATTTTATGACAATGAAGAGTTCCATTTAGAACTATGCTATAACATCAAAACAATTTTGGAGCCATGCGGAAGGGATTCTAAGTAGTGAGTTGAATTATTCTAATCATTGTATGTGGTTTAATCATAAATTTTCAATATCAATATCTTAGATTGTAAATGTCATTTAATTATTGAATTAAATGAATAATACTATTTTATCAAAAAAGAAAATCGGATTAGATCGAGCTCGTAAAAAGGATAAAAGCAAAATATAATCACATTCCTTAAACATAGTAAGAGCATATCCTCACTTATATACAAGTATACATAAGAGCTATAGAATGAAAAAATAAGAAGAAAATTGAATAGGCAATAGTTACATATGGTAACCAAAATATTATCAAGAAAAATTACAAATAAAATTAAATATATGAATTAAAATATTTTATAGCCATTGAGGACATGTTGCCATATTGGTCTTCTTTTTCCCCCCTTTTTCAAGCTGGAGGTAATGAGTAAATCTCCAAACTTGCTCCTTTGTTGTTGAAAAGGAAGTTTGCCAATGGTTTTGTGAAAAAATAAGCTACTTGCTGCAAGGAACATACAAATAGTATAATAAGCATGCCTAGAGCCACTTTTTCCCTGACAAAGTGGTAGTCTATAGCAATATGTTTCAATCGAGGATCAAATACTGGATTCATTGTCATGTAAAGTGCACTAAGATTATCAAAGAATAATTATGGTGGCCAATAGAGTTGTATGTGAATATCTCAAAGAAGAAAGGTATTCCATATAAGTTTTGTTATAGCGACAACCATGGCTCTGTATTCTACTTTGAAACTAGACCTTGAAATCATTGGTTGTTTCTTAGAGGACCAAAAAATGCAATTACTGCCTAAATATATGTAATAACTAGAAGTACTTTGTCTGATTATTAGTGGGTCTTGGATAATAGTTTTTTTCTATAAGGTTATTTGTAGGTGGGATCAATGAATCAATGATTAGAGTTGGTTTGTGTGTGGATTTTTTTGTTATTATCTTACTTCTCATTATCTTTTTTTAAATTTAAAAGTGTCTTCTTTTTGAATCCAAGCATCTAAATCTGGGTAGGATACCATTTTGAATGTGGTATTTATAATGCTTAGTGTAGTATCTGTATTAAAGGGAAAAACATTTTCATCGAAGATAACATATCGAGAAATATAAACTCGATTGGTTTTTAGGTCTAGGCATTTATTTCCTTTATGTATTGGACTATATCCAATGAAAACACATGAATATATTTTTTTTGGAGAACTTATTATTTTTATAATTCTTCAAATATGGGAAGCACTTGCATCAAAAAATTCTCAAACTTGCATAATTTGAGTTAGTGCTAACAAGTTGAAAAATGGTGTTTCCATGTTTAACTTAGTAGAATGTAAGTGATTGATTAAGAAAACGGTTATGAGAAAAGCATTCATCCAATATTTAAGAGGAAGTTTAGCTTGAAAAAGGAAAGTTAGGCCTATTTCAATAATATGTCAGTGTTTCCTTTTGGCAAAATCGTTTTGCCCAAGAGTGTGAGGACAAGAAAATTGATGATGAACACCACAATATTCCAAGTGTTTTTCAAATTCTACGGATGCGAATTCACCACCTCCATCAGTTTGAAAATTTTTAATTTTCCTTTCAAAGTGTAAGAAAATTTTTGAAGAAATCTAATTTCTTTCGCAAAGGAATGATCCAAGAATATCTAGTAAAATCATTATAATTGTGGCATAATATTTAGAATTTTGACAAAAAGCAAAAGGGGCTTGTCCCTTAAGAGAATATTAAGAAAAACTAATAGATAGATTAAAAGGCAAATTAAAAGGCAGTTTTCAACTTTTTCCCATTTGACAATAAAGACAAATGGTTATTTGTTTTTTCCAATTAGAAATATCAATCAAATCTTTATTTTGTAAAGTGTTAAAAATTTACAATGGGCATTGCCTAGTCTTTGATGCCAAATGTTAATTAAAGCACGACTAGCAATGGCATTAACAACGACATCACCAAGCCTTAAATAGAGCCACCATCCTTTTTCTCCCTTACTGCACTATTCTGAATTCTTTAGCTCTACAATCCTTTTAGTATAGAGCTTATGGAAAAATGATACTATTACCACTCTGATGAAACTATAAGGGTTATGAATAGAAGGATCTGGGATTACCAAAGGTTGAGAGAAATTTAAAAACTCATGATTTACAGAAAAAAGGTTTTTTATTCCTGATTTTCCCTCTGATTACATAATGAAGAGCTTCCTCTTATATAGAAGAAAGTCTGGATAAGAAGGAATCTTATCCTTATAAAAGCAAATGCACTAACTTTAATAATACAAGGGATAAGAAAGAATCTTATCCTTACAAAAGCAAATCCACTAAAAACACATACCCGTGATCTAAAGACACTTTTATTAAAGCTAAAGGACCCCACACCATAATGGGTCAAACACACTCATTTCCTAATGGGCTCGTGTGAAGGTGACAGGTTCATATTCTTATAGTCTTCCTCATAATTCCTTTGTGCCACTTTTTCTTTTATCTGTTCTTCTTCCCATTTTAGAGCAAGATCAAAAGGATCTTGAGAATATCCAGGTGCATCATAATAGTCTCTTGCAGCATCATCAATAAGACTATCATGATAAGGTATTTTGCCCCATTAATCACTGGATTGTTTGAGACCTTGGTGATACTGAGTTGGTAGAGTATCCCAAAGAGCTTCTTGGGAAGTTGTAGGCCATATTTCTTTAGGAACAATTTTATTTTTTCCACACATGTGTCTCTAGAACTCTCTAAATTCTTCAAAATGTTCTAAGGCATCACTCCAGAGAGAAAATTAAAGTTCTTTGTAAGTGTGGATATGAGCCATAATCTGTGGAGTGTTTCCAGAAAGTCCAATAAAACAAGGACGATGCACTGTATAACTAATTCTTTTATTTAGTGCTATTTGTGGCTCACAATATTGATATTTGGCCTTGAGGGTACTGATTCATCGTTCAAGTAGTTGAAACCATTCTAAGAAAGTAACCAAATAAAGATCGTACCTGCATTTTTCTTAGATGTCCATTAGATAGGACCAGAGGTGATAAGGATGTATCTCAATGGCAATTGTGTACAAATGGCAAAAATACCAAAGAAATACCAGGAATTCTCTAGGCCATCGCCAGCCTCCGCTAATTACTGTTGAATAATCCAGAAAGGTATAAACCTTTAGGAAAGGATAAGAGGGATGGATTCCCAAAATATCCATGAAAACTGGACCATAAGACCTGAGCAATAAGGCCTGATACACAAAAAGTTGTTCAGTGGCTATTTGGCATATCTTTGTGTAATTGACTGGAGTTCGAATCTTAGGAGGAAGTCCTGCTCTTAAGAATGATTCATCAATCACTGAAGAACCATGAGTGGGTTTTTGGACTGTTAAGGAAGATGGAACAGAAGTAGAAGCTTCTGTTGAGCTGGATGTTGAAGCCATAAAAATTAGAGGAAAGGAATGAGATTTAGCAATAAGGGATAATGGTGGGTTTGGTCTTGAAAGTAGATATGGAATCAGATTATCATCTTTTGTTATATGCTGCACATTAAAACTGTACTTGCTAAACCAATCTTTCCAGCGAAGTAACTGATTATTGGGTATAGTTTTTCCTTTGAAGTCTAGCATCTTCGGAAAGGACGAACAGTCCATGAGGACTAGGAAATGATGGCCCACCAGATGAAATTCAAATTTCTTTATCCCATTTTTTACTGCAAGAATCTCTTTAAAGGTTGAATGATAATGTTCCTCTGATGGCTTAAAGGCCCCACTAGCATATGCACAAATACATCTTTTCCCATCAATTTCTTCTAGGAGAATGGCCCCCTAAAACTGATCACTTGCATCTGTCTGTAAAATTCTTTTTCCTGTGGAAGAAATCTAGAGAGGTGGCAAATTCTGCATTATTCTTTTGAGAGATTTAACAGCTTCTGTCTGAGCACTTCTCCATGGGGGAGAATCATTTTTTAGATATAGTTGTAAAGGCCGAGCTACTTTAGTATAGTGGGGAATAAAGTCATGCAAATAATTGGCAATTCCCAAAAAACTGCTGGCTCTGTTTTTGAAAAAAATTTTCATCTGGGAACTTTAATAATTCATTGCCAATATGCGGTCCAGGTGTGTATTGTCCATTAGGAAAGCTCATCCCCAAAAACTCAATTTTTGGTTTAGTAATATGCATTTTTTATGATGAAATCATAATGCCAAATTTACGAGTTAAGTCCAGAAATTGTTGTAGCACTTGATGATGTGAATCCATATCTTTAGAAAAGATTAGCACGTCATCAATGTAGATGAGCGCACTATGTAATAGTGATTCATAGATACAGATCATGGCTTTTTGGAAAAGAGAAGGAGCCACCTTTAAACCAAATGGCATCACCGTCCATTGATAATGTCTATTGGGAATACAGAAAGCAGTTTTTTCTATGTCTTCTGGCTTGATTCCAAGCTGCCAAAATCCTGCTATAAGATCAAATTTTGAAAAAAATTTTCCCTGTGACATATGAACAAACAGTGATGAAATCTTAGGTAAAGGAAACTTGTCATCTTTTAAAAAATGGTTCAATGGTTGGTAATCAATAACAAGTCTTTTTTTTCCTCGGGTTTGCTCAGAACATTTATTAACATAAAAGGCTTCACAAGCCCAGGCTGAACTGATGGGTTCAATAAGGTTTTGGGCCAGAAGTTTTGAACATTCTTGGTAGGCTAAGGCTAAATCTTCTGGTGTCATTCCTGGATGGGTTGCTTTGGTAGGATTGATATCTTCATTAAGTTTGAAGGGTAGACTTATGAAGAAATCGGGATTTTTCCATAAAGGATTTGGATTTTTTGAGAGAAAAGTGGTGTGATTATCTGCACAACAATGGGCTTGAATTTCTTGGACTATTGTACTAAGGTTTAAAGGATATTGGGTCAGAATAGAGTCTATCTGGAACAGAGAAGGGACTTTAGTAAAAGGATGAAAATAACCTTTAAACTTTAAGCCCGTGGGAAGTATTTGAAGCATTTCTAATTTCCAATATAGATCAAACCCAATAACAAGATATTTGTTAGGTAAAGCTGAACCCAAAAAAGGACAATGGATCTGGTAACCAGGAAAGAATTGGATGGTTATAGGTTTTTTTGTAATGAGATTGGTATGGAAAATAACCTCGTTTGCTGCTTGAAAGTATCGCTTGTAAGGTTTCCAGTAGTGATCTGGCAAAACCTTAGGATTCATCATTGACAGATAAACACCGGTATCCATGAACGCAATGGCTTTGATGAGATTAAAAAATTTTTCTAGATAAACATGAACAAAAGCCAAGGGAACTGAATGATCTTCCTGTAACATATCTGAAACCGAAGTTATCTCAGGAATTAAAATTGGACACTCAGCTACAATCCCATAATAGGAGTCATGCCATGGCAAGGATATGGCATATGCCCTGCTTCTTCTATATCAGACCAATTTTCTTGGATTGCAAAGATTGTTTCTGATGAAGCTTCATCTTTCATGGAAAATAAAGATTCTACATCCGCATCATCAAGATCAAGAGTTGTAGAAATCTGTATATGCTGAATCATTTTAGAAGCCTATTTTTTTCGATTAGGGTAATTTTTTAAAAAATGTCCTCGTTGGCCACAGAGGAAACATTTGTTAGACTTCCGATGACCACTGTACTTCTTTCTCCGAAAGAATCTCCATTTCTTCTTACGAGTTTCATTTGAGGAAGAAGATTTAAGCTTGAAATAATGTTTCTTCTTTTTCGTTTTGCAATCACATGCCAACTTATCTTCTTTAAGACATTTAATCTTCAAGTCTGATCGTCGACAAGCTTTTTTCAATGAAGGTTGTCTCTACCTGTCTATCATTTGAGAGATTACTTTTTGTTCATTGTATAACTTTTCTAATCCATATATCAAGAGTTGGTAGATTTCACCGAAGGAATAATCATTAATGGATCTGTCTTTATTCCTCATAATTTGATGCATGGAATTAATAAGAACTTCAGGCAAAGAGGTAATAAATGCCTCTTTAAGATCTGGACTTGCCCATCATGACAGTTGATAAAACTTCTTTGACATTTGTTGATAATGAAGATCCAAATCTTTCTTTAAAAGAGAATAACACTTCATATTAAAAAATTCTCTTCTTGTAATATCTGAAGCCTCTGTAGGTTTCCCTCTAAATTCTGCATATAACATCCCCAAAAATTCTGCTTGACTAGGGGATTGGAGCATTCTTAATATGAAATACTCATCAAGTGCAAAATACCATTCTTGTATTCTTCCAATCATCCTTGCAGCAAATTATTCTAGAACAGTACGAATTACTGCTTCTGATTTTTTCATTTGAGTATCAATCCAAGCTTGAAATTCTTGGAATCAATCCCTGTAATTTGTTGGTGAAAGATTATCCAAAGTAAACCAAGAACCTCCATTGGAAGTTAGTTTCTCCTGTGGTACTGCATGTGGATCTGATTCATCCATTTCTTCAGGAGGATCTACAGTGTATGGCGGATCTGGCAGATCAGCCATAAACTGCTCAACTACTATCTCATCATCCGTATCAGGTTGCTCAGAGGACTCAAAAGATACTAAGCTCTCAAAACTGTCCGAAGAAGAATCTGTAAGAGCTGTAGAAATAGCCATGTGACAGTTAGGCATGGATGAAGTTGCTTTATCCAAATAGGTTATCAGAGGATTTATCATGTTGGCACCAGGTGGTTCTCTCAGTTTGGGTTCTGGTTGTTTAACTGATTATGAAGACTTGGTACAATGCATAGAGGTATCAGATTGTTATGAAAATTTTCCTGCTTTGAGCTTTTTATGAAAATGATCAACTGATAGCCCCATATATTCTTGTTCTTCCAAGGTTGGAATTTTTAGAACAGATGCTTTATTTGGATGAGGAGGTGGTAAAGGGATATCAAAAGGGTCTATGTAGGCAGATTTTTTTTACTGGCTTGGCATGTTTAAGATCAGTCTCTATCCTCTGAATTTGATCTTTTAGTCTTTGTATTTCAACAGACTTTCTTCTTATATCTTCCATCTGAGTCCTTTGATTTATCATTCCCATAACCTCCTTATACTTAGCTTCAACTTGAGCTTGCAATCTAATCATCAGCTCATACATGTATTTTTGTGTCTCCATTAACCTGTCTTCCACCTTCTGGACTTGAATTGAAACTTTGTTCACTTTAGATTCTATTTTTTTGAAGAATCTTATTCTAGACCAACGGATTAGAAGTCTGCCAATTCAACACAACTTCTCCAGAAGAGATCTTCTCTGGCTGTCCTTGAGGATTAACTCTTGTAGGAGTTTGAATAAAAGGCATCCTCCTAACCTGGATATTCAGGTTTGTTTGCTCATGTAGTGAAGGAAAATCTTCCTCATAGAATGATGGTGAAGGTTGCTAGTACATACAGATTTCTGGTAGTGAAGGTTTTTGGTTGAAAGGCTTTTCTTGGTTAAGGTGTTTAAGGGACTGTTTGTAACAGGGTAAAGGTTTAGGTTTTGGCTCAAGATTCTGACATGAAGCAGGAGAGTGTTTAATGGGACTCTGGCCATAATTAACCAGATAGTCATACTTTATGGAAGAATCTCCTAACAAACCAATAGAAGGATCCCCTTCATCATATCTTCATCTCATCTCCTTTTCAGAACATCCTTTTCCTTTCTTTTTCTTCTCTTCCCTTTCTTCATCCTTCAGACGATCAAAGTAACATTGATCACAGTCACATCCTCCCCAGTAGCAGTGACCATCCCTTTTAAAGGGATATATTAGCTTTCCATCTTTCTCAAAATACTCCACTGGAATATTTAACTCCGGCTAATAAGGAGTCATCATCAACTGTGTAGTAAACATGGTTCCTCCTGATAAAGAAAGTTCTGGTCTTTCAAACCTCGTCTCGATCATTCCATTAGCCCTTTTGTAGTAAACTGGTTCTGTGGACTATACAGGTTGACTTTCTTGATGAATCTTCTCATAACTCATTATCTAGGCATCTGATAGCAGCTTGAGTAGTTCTTCCCTAGTAATTTGTCTAGGGATATGGATACAGGTCAGGACTTGATTAGTTTCTGCAAGAATGAGTAGAGACTCATCATTTTGTGGCAGTGAGAGATCTATAGAGTGATTTTGTACTCTATAAATCATCTAGTAATGGAGCGTAGCTGCAGTTGCAGAAGACACTTGAGGAGCGCCTACTATCTGGATCTGAACTTGGAGCGCTTGTAGGTATTTGGATCTTTTAAGGCCATGTTATAGTTTGGATAAAAAGTAAACATAACAGTTCCTGCATTGAGAGAAGTCTCAACAGTACCTATGACTGCATGCTGGTACTGGAGGTATCTTCTGTCCAACAAGGCAATCCGTGCAAAGACAGGAAGACCTTTTCTTCCATGATAGCTCACAAGAAGCCTAGTAGCACCAAAGTGCATATGCGTATACCCTTAAGTTATCCATTGATGAATAAACTCAAGAGGTATTTCAAGATTTATGAACTATTCTAACCAGTAGCTTGAACAGAACATTGATCAAAACTCGAAGCCTGTATATATTCTTTTACAGTCTTTACTAAAGGCTTTATGAGAGATCAGATGGTTTTGGTTAAACTAGATTTGTTTATTTGGATGGCATCATATGGGTTGAGAAATGGTAAACTGGTTTCTTGGATCTTTTTTTCATCAGAGATATAGCTTAGTTCATAAAGGTAGTATATTTTAGAAGAATGGGATCTTTTAAAGGTTACAGGTGGTGGTATAGTAACAGTTAAAGGTATAGTGCAACAATAAGGCATAGAGTCTAAAGGTTCTGTTTGGCTAGTAGAAGTTGAAGGTTGATCAGTGATGTTTGCCATGATTGAGAAATTTACCTTTGGGTCACCCTTAGTGATAGAGTTTTCCTTTTGTTCTACACATTGGGGCTATTTGGAGTCTTGATGTTATCCTTTTTGAGGTTGGTTTTAATAGATTGCATAAACAAAATCTCTTCCTTTTGAGTTAAAACATCTACCACGACTTTTTCTATGTCTATGTCCATAATAATATGTTTGCTCATGATTCACTTGGTTACTTTATGTTTCTAACTGCATCATTTATTCATGAGCTTTTAGAGATAATACAAACTAATTATATGAAAGGTAGGATGGTTTAGTGAGCATTGCCATTTGAAAATCCCTGTATTTTGAACCAAGACCTCTTATGAGTAAGAACACCTTATTATTCTCGTGTAGTGGCTTTTTAATGGCTGCTACATTGTCATAAATTCCCTTAAATTTTCATAGATATTTATCAATTCACATATTCCCTTTTATCAAGCTCATAAGAGTCTTGTTCATAAGCACCTTTTTTTTTACCTTTGAACTTGACAAAATTTTATCTTCAATTGATGTCCATGTTAGAATTTTTTGTGTGGGCTAATATTAATTATTGGTTTGTCTTAATTTTTTGTATAAAATGAATTGAATAATATAGTTTATTGATTAGTTAGTAAACCCAATTAAAATTGTGATAAAATGAGTTATCAGCTTATGACACCTTTAGTGGGCCCATATGGAAGACGGTCTGTATAGGCCTAATTTAGCATGAACCTGTGATGGGTGGTCTGTTAAATTTATTATAAATAGGCTATGTCCCCTCTCTTGCCTTCTAAACCTAATCCTAGTTGCTACACCCATTACTAGCCGTCTTGAGAGAAAGTCAATGAAAGGAAAACTTATCTCTCGTTTTCAATCCTTATGATCTATTTTCTTCAGTGTTTAATTTTAGTGGTTGCAATTCTAGCTCAAAACAATCTTGGATCTTATTCACAAACAGGTATGAAATTCGTTTTTGTTTTACTATTGATTAGTGTTCTAAATTCATGTACTAGATCCTAAATAAATTATTACATGTGGTATCAGAGCATGAGATTGTATATGATTTAGAAACCTAAATATTTTGTATTCTTATTAACTTATTGCGGATAGCTATGGCCTCTTTGGAAGATTTGGCCTATGCTCATCAATTCTAAAATTATTGATGACCTGACATCGTAGTTTGTGCAACAATTTGTTGCCTCATATGTGTGATGGCTTTGAACAAAAAAAAAAGAAAAAAAAAGAGGATGATGGCCCGAATGAGGGCATCCCAGTGGCTGCTAACCCATCGTCATATCACCTTTGATATATTTAATCTTCCTCTCCCATTCGTAGCTGGCATGCAAGCTCAGCTGGTTAGTGCGTCTTGCTAATGGGGTTGAGATTGTAGGTTTGAAACCTGCATTGACTAATTGTTTAGTGAATTTTTTTTAAAAAAACCTTAAATCAAAACAATGCCCACAGTGGAGCTTGAACCTGTGACCACAAGGCTAAGAGCCTTACATGTTACCGACTGAATTGATAGACTATTTTGTTAATACCTATGCGGGCAAGTTTTTTTAAAGGGGCAAGTTTTTTATTTATGTTCATCATGGTATGTTTTATTTTATTTCAATGATTATTAATATATATATATATATATATATATATATATAAATTTTTGGGTGGTTTATATATAGTTAACTGTCAGTTTATAATTTAGTGACATTAGATTTGTAATAAAATAAATAATAAATATTTGATTTGTATATGTATGAAATAATAATTATATATTTAAAATTAAGGTATATTGTGTTTGGTACCTTATATAGGTTTAATGTATATATTTTGTTTGGTATGTATTTTAATTGAGCTTTTATTAATCTCTAATTAAAAATAATTTTATAGGTTGATATGAGTGTTACCTCCAAAGTGGAACATCTATTAAAATTCGTAGAGCTATTTTTAATTTTTGCGAAAAGTTAATTCCAAAATAATGTGTATATAATGACCTACCTAAGGTGGGGTTATTAGATGCATTGATTTTGGGAGTGAGTGTTGGAATGAAGCTATTTATATTAAGAATTGTATTAGTCTATAAAGTTTGTTTGCCCAAAGGGGATAAATTTCTCGAAAACTGGTGTAATCTCGATTGTGTGCTCGATAACTAGAAATTCTATTACATGTGCATGTTCTGCCTAATGGGGAATATGTAGTGATACCAGTATTTTCTAGATTGTGTAAATTATAACTTTAATTTGGTACATAACCTAATTTTATTACATGCTTTTGTTTTGTCTCAAGCAGTCTCATTTAGTCTCAACAATAGTACTACGACTATTAAACTCTTGACTAACATAAACTTTAAGAAGTGAAAAAAGAACATTCAGTTCATTTTGAGAATGAGTAAGATAGATTATGCCCTTTATTAAGATGAGCTTGCCAAACCAACCTGTGAAAGCAATATCGAGGAAAATGAATTACATGCCAAGTGGGAGAGATCTAATCGTCGTAGTCTTATGGCCATGAGGAAAACTATTCCTGAATTTCTTAGGAGTAGTTTGCCTACTGATCTTACTGCTAAAGTTTTTATTGCTGTTATAGAAGATAGGTACTTTGTATCTGATAAGACTGAGGTTAGGACCCTTATGAGTCAGTTAACTAGTATGAGATATAACCATAGTGGGAATGTGAGAGATTATATTCTAAATATGGTTCACCTTCAAACCAAACTTAGAGGTCTTAAACTTGATATTTCTGATGAATTCATAGTTCACCAAGCCCTAAACACTTTGCCTCTTGAATTTAGCCAAATCAAGACTGCCTATAACACCCAAAATATTACCTGGACCATTAATGATCCTATAACCAAATGTGATGTTGAGGAAAAGAAAATTAGGAAAAAAAAGGGTGAGGTTGCCATGTTAGTGGCACAACCTAGGGTTGATCCTAAAAAGGATAAAGATAAGTTTAAAACTAAATATTATACTTCTAAAAAGAATCAGAATTTTAAATGGCATGGTAGGAGTCAGACCAAGAAGGGAGGTGATTTTGGAATTGTCCACAAGAGTAAGGTGAAATGTTTCTTTTATAGAAAAGAAGGTCATAAAAGAAAAGATTATCATCAATTCACAGCTTGGCTAAAAAAGAAAGAAGGAAAAGGCATTACTTTGGCTTATGTTTATTTTGAATCTTATATGGTTGATGTACCACCAAACTTTTAATGGCTTGATAGTGGTGCAACTGTTCATGTTGCTATTATCTTGCAGGGGTTCATAAGCAAATGAAAGCCAAGTAAAAGGGAGTCTAAGCTTAGAGTTGGAAATAATTTAGAGATAAATGTCGAGCAAGTTGAAGTAGATAAGTTAACATTGGAGTTTGGATTTTGTCTCATTTTGGAGAATACCTTTTATGTTCCATCTTTTAGGAGAAACTTGATTTATGTTTCTAATTTAGATAAGATTGGTTATCATTCTGCTATTGGTAATGGAAAAATTAATATGTTTTTAGACTCTCAATCTATTGGTGAATGTGCTTTGTTCTATAATTTATATAGATTGTGTTTGGATGATGCTAGTGATTATGTACCTTCTTGTAAAACCAATGTTATGACCAAACGATCCTTAGTTAAAGAAAATCCTTTTTATTATGGCACAAATATTTAGGTCATATATCTAGAGAAAGAATTGAAAGACTAGTGAAAGATGACATTCTTCCTCTCTTGATTTTGAGGATATAGATTTTTGTATGGACTGCATAAGGGGTAAATTGACTAAGACTAAAAAGAAAGGTGCTAATAGGAGTTCAGATCTTCTAGAGATTGTTCATACTGATATTAGTGGACCTCATTCACCTACAATTTATCATAATAAATATTTCATTACCTTCATTGATGAATTTTCCCATTATGGCTATTTATACTTAATAATGAAGAAATCTGATGCCAATGAGATGTTCAAAATTTTTGAAATTAAGGTTGAGAAACTATTAGGATGAGTCATTAAAATTGTAAGGTCTGACCATAGGGGTGAATATTATGGTAAATATGATGAGACTGGACAACATATGAGATTGTTTGCAAATATTTGCAAGAATATGGAATAGTTACCCAATATACCATGCCTGGTAGTCCTAAATAAAATGGTATCGCTGAAAAGCATAATCGTACTTTGAAGGATATGATAAGGAGCAAGATGAGTAGGTCTAACTTACCTGAATTCTTATGGGGTGAGACTCTTAAAACTGCCCTTTATATTTTGAACCATGTACCTAGTAAATCTATAACTAAAACACATTTTCAGTTATAGACTAGTAGCAAACCTAGTTTGAACCATTTTCATGTTTGAGGTTGTCCTGCTGAGGTTAGAATATATAATCCAAATATGTGAAAAAGACTAACCCTAGAACTTCTCATCGTTACTTTATTGGGTACCCAACCCATTCTAAAGGATATAAGTTTTATTGTCCTACATATGGCACAAGGATTGTAGAGTCTATGACTGTGAAATTTTTGGAGATGGATGTTACTGATCTAGACATTTCTCAACCACCTATTCATGATGTATAAAGTGAAATTGCAACCATTCATTTGCCTTTATCTCATGAAAATATTATTAGGGTTCTTGTTCAAGTAGGTGGTGATGGTGAAAGTGCAGTTGTTTTTTCTCCTCCTATTGAGAATCCTCAAGAGCTTGTTGTAGTTGAAACATTATCTGTTAGAAGGTCTATTAGGGCGAGAAGGTCAATAATTCCAAATGATTATGAGGTTTGTCTTGGTGAAGGTGATTGTAATATAGGTCATGTTGTTGATCTTGTATCTCATAATGAGGCAGTTAATAGTGTTTATTCTAATTTATGGATTGATGCTATGAAAGATGAGATGACATCAAATGAGTCATAATAGAGTTTGGCAACTAGTGAAACTTTCTTCTAATAATAAACCCATATGTTACAAATGAGTATTCAAAACTAAGAAGGATTCTAAAGGAAAAGTTAAAAAATTTAAAGCAAGATTGGTTGTTAAGGGGTTTACACAATGTGAAGGTATTGATTATAATGAGATTTTTTCTCCTATTTCCTTTAAAGATTTCTTTAAAATAATTATGGCCTTAGTTGCTCATTTTAATTTAAAATTGTATCAAATGGATGTCAAAATGACATTTTTAAATGGTGATTTGGGTGAGAAAGTTTACATGGTGCAACCTGAGGGTTTTAAAGAAAATGGTAAAAAATACTTGGTTATAAGTTGAAGAAATCTATATATGGTCTCAAACTAGCTTCTTATCAATGGTATCTCAAATTTGATAAGGTAGTCACTTCATTTGATTTCACAGAGAATAAGATAGATCAAAGCATTTGCCATAAGATCAGTGAGAGTAAATTTATATTTTTTGTTCTTTTATGTTGATGATATTTTGCTGGCTAGTAATGACATAGGGATGACTTGTGAGACAAAGTAGTTACTCTCTAGGAATTTTGATATGAAAGATCTTGGATAGACATCTTTTGTCTTGGGTATTGAGATTATCGTGATCAGTCTCATCATTTATTGTGTCTTTCTCAAATGACCTATATTGATCGTGTGCTCAGTATATTCAATATGCAATCTTGTAAAGGTGGAGATAGTCCTGTTGTAAAAAGAGATAAATTTAGTAAGTAGCGATTCACTAAAAGTGACATAGAGAAACATACCATGAATAATTTTCCTTATGCAAGTGCTGTTAGCAGCCTGATGTATGTTCAGGTGTGCACAAGACCAAACATTGCATACATTCTTAGTGTTCTTAGTCGATATCTTTCTAATCTTAGGTAGGATCATTAGATAGCTGCTAAGAAGGTAATGAGATATTTGCAAAAGATGAATGATTATATGTTTGTTTATAGGCGGGTGTATGATCTTAAAGTAATAGGGTATTCAAACTCTGATTTTGCAAGCTATTAAGATGATATGAAACCCACTTCGGGTTATATTTTTATGCTTGCTAGTGGTGTTGTTTCATGAAAGAATGTTAAACAAACACTTACAGGTTCTTTTAATATGCAAGTTGAGTTTGTTGCTTATTATGGTGCTAGTACACAAGCTATATGGTTAAAGAATTTTATTTTTGGGTTACTTATGGTGTATTATATTGCTAGGCTACTTCAAATCTATTGTGATAATAATGCTATTGTGTTTTTTTCTAAGAATAATAAAAGTTCGAGTGGTTATAAGCATATGGAAAATAAATATCATATAGTCAGAGACTTAGTAAAGAAAAGAGACATTGAAATTCAGTATATTAGTACTGATTTGATGTTAGCTGATCCTCTAACCAAAGGATTTAGACCCATAATTTTCAAGAAACATGTTAGTGATATGGGCATTGTTGAGTCTTTTAATATGTTTGGTTAGTGAGAGTTTTATGTTTGTAATTGAACGTCTAAGTTAAATAATTTTGCTACATTGCTTATTCATATATATTTATTTATATGAGTTGAGTACTTTATGGTTGTTTACTATGCATATGTGCACATTCAACATATATATAACATGTTATTAGTTGTGCATTATGTGCTTAAGATTAGTGTAATTATCTTAAGCTATATTTATTAGTTTCAAATTGTGTTTCTGTAAACAAAGGCTAAGACATATGTTGTGTGTATTTCCAAAATGGAAACAAAAAGCCTTATTGTGAAGCCTTATGAGTTTCTCTTACTCATTTGAGTATGTGTGAAAGAGAAATATTTAGAGAATTGATAAAGAAAGTAGTGTATTGATCACATGTGAGTGTTATTTTCTTGCTACACTGCCATATCGGAATCCAGGTCGGTTAAGTTGACAATATTTGTGATTATGGATTGATACTATGTTAATAAGAGACAAAATTACTGTCATGATCCGATATTGATAATTTAATGTGGACAGTATTATGTTTAAGATATCATTTTATCAATAACATATATGTTTTCTAAAATTTTGTAGTCACATTTGAGTTTAAAGTATTCAGCCGGAGAGTCATTTTCAAAAAATATTTTCTTTCATGAAACATGAAAATGCCATAATTAATATTACCCAAGTGGGAGAATGTTAGAATTTTTTGTGTGGACTAATATTAATTATTGGTTTGTTTTAATTTTTTTTTATAAAACGAACTGAATAATATAGTTTATTGATTAGTGGGTAAGCCCAATTAAAATTGTGATCAAATGAGTTATGAGCTTATGACACCTTTAGTGGGCCAATGTGGAAGACGGTCTGTGTAGGCCTAATTTAACATGGACCTGTGATGAGTGGGCCGGTTAAATTTATTATAAATAGGCTACGTCCCTTCTTTTGCCTTCTAATCCTAACCCTAGTTGTTACACCCATTAGTATCTGTCTTGAGAGAAGGTTAATGAGAGAAAGACTCAACTCTCGTTTTCAATCCTTCTGATATATTTTCTTCAGTATTTAATTTTAGTGGTTGTAATTATGGCTCAAAATAATCTTGGTTCTAATTTGCAAATAGGTATGAAATTCGTTTCTGTTTTACTATTGATTGGTGTTCTAAATTTATGTACTCTAAATAAATTATTACAGTCCACACCTGATATGCAAAACTACTATCATCAAGATCAAGTAATACCTCTTTAATAATGATGTGTGGTAAATAAGTTATTAAAAGAGAGTCAATGTTGAGCCATATGATATATGTTGGATTTGTTGTTTCCTTGTCATCACTAATTAGTGTCATTGCCAGTTCAACCCCTTCAACAAGATGATAGTCTAAGCCAAGGTTGTGAACCTGAGGTAAAACTTAGGGATTTCCAGAGAAGGAAATTGATTTTGTGTTATTTTGGTGTTATTAAACTAGAGCATTGGTGGAAGTTTTTAAATAATGCGCAAAGTTTTTTGTTTTTGGCCATGGGATTGGGTTATTTTGCTTTCTATTCTCTTGTGTATACAAGCTTTGATACCATAAAGAGGATAAAAACAAAATATGATCTCTTTCCTTAAACACAATAAGAGCATATCCTACCTTATATATAAGTATGTACAAAAGCTATAAAAGAAAAGAATAAGAAGAAAAAAAGGAAGATAATTAAATAGTGAGCAAGTTTTTTTTTTTTTTTTGCCATAGGATCAAGTTATTTTGCTTTCTATTCTCTTGTATATATAGGCTCTTTTCTCATTCCTTAAACATAGCAAAAGAATATCCTCTATTTTATATAAGTATACACAAGAGCTATAGAAGAAAAGAATAAGAAGAAAATTAAATATGTAATAGTTACAAACAGTAACCAAAATATCAGTAAGAAAAAGATTACAAAAAAAGTCAAATATATGAATTAAAAGGTTTTGTATCCACTGGGACACGTTGTCATATTGGTCTTCTTCTTCAGGTCAAATGGATAAAATTAAAAATCAGATCAATAATTAGTTCGATATGATTTGAATCGATTTTCAATATTATTTTTATATTTTTAATTATTATAAATGTATTTATATTAATGTTTTTTATTTTTAAACACTTTTAATAATATTTGTAAAATTTTATATATTATTGAATCGAATCGATCACGCTAGTTGGACTAAGTAAACGAAAAATCAGTCAACTGATTGATGCGCTGATTGATCTAGTTTTAAAACATTGATTAAAAAATATTATTATAAATAAATTAGGAATTTTTTTTTTTCACAATTGTTTGGGAAGTTAATGTGAACTTTAAAAATATTTGCAAATTGATTAGGAATAAAATAATTAGAAGAAAAAAAATCATCTTTATTTAGATACATAAACATACTTAGGTCCTAAGGTACCCAAACATACTTGGATCTTAAGGGATTAGGATTGTAAGGATACTCAAATGTGAGGTAAGCCTTCGTAAGTAACAAAACACATTAATATGACCAAATTTCATGTAATAGTGACATTTGAATTTATACTTATTAGTCTTCCTCTTTTGAACCACTTTGGTATGAGAAAGGGGTTTTCTCATGTCATGTCCTAAGAGCAAGTGAAGTGAGGAGGAGAAGGTGTGTATTTTTTTATTTTTTTAAGAGTATAAATTTTTCTCATGTTTAGTATAAAGTGTAAAGTAAAAAAGGTAACTTGCATTTTTTTCTACTATTTAATTTTTTTCAATATAAAGAAAGTAATTTATTAAAAAAATGGTTAACAAACATAGCTTAAGAATGCCAAGAGACAATTTCTAAATTATCTATATAATTATTTTTAAATATATTTATTTATATTAATAAATTGAAAAAAAGATAATTTTTTATAACATTTTTCGTTAAAAGTTAATGAATGAACAAAATATGATATTGATACACTTTTTTCTAAAAAATATGAATCAAATATTATAGCATTCAATTTTTTTTTAAAATAACATTCTAAAAATAAAATTTCTTTAAAAAAATTAATTTCCTAAAAATGAATGACTTCATACTAAATAAGATCTTAAAAATAAAATCATACACAACTAGCTCTATCTTTCTTTATTCTTTATGTTTTTCACTTTTTGGTTACTTAATATAGAATTTTCTTAAATTCTATCTCACATGAGTATAATTATGTTGGCCCTTATACGCCAAAAAAGAGAATTGAATTGGTGACAAATTTGAACTTTGGAGGAAGTGCACACAAATGAAAAATTACAGAAAGAGTATGAGAAAAATAAAGACGAGATTTATAGTGGTTCGAGTATTAACAAACCATATATCCACTCCCAAATTAACCAATTGTGCATTTCATTTACTCTCTAATATTTTCCAAGCTCGCACTCAATTTAGTGTTTAGACTCGCACCAAACATTACAAGTTTTTTTCTCAAGACTCACACTCGAACCTTACAAGTGTTTTACAAGGTTTACACTCAAATCTTACACAAGTGTTTTCTAAGTCTCATTCTAAAATCCAAACAAGAGTTTTCTATATAAAGGCTTACTCTTAAACCGAAACTCAAGGTGCTTAAAGCTCTCACCAAACTATATGCAAGGAAATAAATGAGAAATTTAACTACAAGAGTTTTGGCACAATCAATGGTTATTCTCTTTCATTCAAGTCCATTTGATGTTGTATTTATAGGATTTAACTACCAAAAAGATGTTACAAATAAAACTATGCTCAAATCTCTAAAGTGTGCTAGGAAAATCTTGCATTTAATACATTACAAGACTGAAATTGTGGTCAAGACATCTAATTCGCGATTAGGATAAGAAATTCGCAGTTGCTATTTTGGATTATGTCTAACTGCTAGTGACACGTGGTAGCTTGACATAGGTCCTTTAGAAAATTAGCCATTAGATCTTTTTAACAGATCTCAAAAGTCGCGATCACAACTTAGGTAGTGCTGAAGAAGTTGGCTGCTATACCCACTGTGAATCAACCTGGAATTTTGGCTTTCTTATTTTTCTTCAGGTTGTGGTTGCTACCAAAATTTATGGTTACTACTTCTAAAAGCAAATTTCTATACTTTGAGTTTTTTGCTTCTAATCACTTCCATTAAACTTCCAATGAGATTCTAGCTTAATATTTGTAAAATCAACATTTAAGATTGACATTAGAATCTTTCAATATATATTGTCAAAATCAAAAAAGAAAATTTTTACTTAGCTTTGATCAATCTAGTCCAACAAATTATGTCTTTATCAATAAACGAAGAGGATTAGCATATATTAGTATGCAAGAAAAGATGATAATTTCTATATTGACTTAAAAATTCAGTATGATTTAAAACTGAAAAAGATTTGAATTTAATTCGACTTAATCCACAAGTTAACTTGAATTCATCCAATCTTTATCCAACTTGCGGGCTGATTTGATTTAAATTATTAAATAATTAAAATTTCATTAGAAATTAAAATAATATTTTTATTTTAAAATTAAAATGATAAATGATTTGATCTAAAATTCGAAAATAATTTGAATTTTTTGTACATTAATCCAATAATTTGATCCAATCTGTTTGCAACTCAAAATGACTCACTCTAAAAAAAATAATCCAAATTGATTCAACTTGAATCCAGTTGTCTTGAACTGTTTGCCACCTTAATGTCTAAGCCCTTAACTTTTTATCTTAGACGTTGATATGTTAATATTTATTTATTTTAATTAATTTAATTGCTCAGAATCATTTAATTTTATTAAATTAACAATTCTAAATATATTTATTGCTAATGTTTAGTTGTCTCAATTAATAATTTATGATTTGTAAGTTTCTTTCTATATTTTTTGTATAATTCATCGATTTAATAAACTATTTTTTTGCCTTATTATTCAATTTAATTATTTCAAAAGTTATTACAATATGTGATTTATTACATTAAGATTTTTGCATTAAACTGTTTATTTTTAAGTGATATATGGGTATATAAATAGAAAGTGAAGTTCTTTTCTCTTTTTTTCTTTTTTTTCCCTTTATTGGTTCCTATTCATTCAATAATCAATAGCAAACACTTTTGGAGAAGGAGCGCAAAGGAGCTAAATATCCTTTACACATTGAAGAAACATATTGTAGAAAGTAAATTATTTTCTCATTTTTACTAATAAGTAAGCCAAATATATTAGATAGTAGCTATTGTAATGAAAAATACGTAGCACTTGAATAACATGAGAAAAAAATATTTTATAGTATTTAGTACAATTTATTTAGTTAACTAATAAATTATTTTTACATATATTTTTTAGGATTATGCTTTAATTTGATGATATGCTCATGAATTTAAAATATATTAATATATACTTATATCCTGTATGTTTTTTAAGGTAGATTTTACGAGATACTTTGGTCTAATTATATGTAATACATTACATATATTGAAGAATTACTCGAGTTTAACTTAAAGTTTCAATCATATGATTAAGTAACAAGATTGTAGAAAAAAATAATATGATATTTTGAGATTTTGAGGTAGAATTCGTGGTTTTTAGAAATAGAAAGACATTATATAAAAATACAGTTTTTTCATATATATATTTTTTATAAAATAGTGTCGTTCATTCAATTTAATAGTTATACAACATCTATAATTCATGATACCAGCATTGAAAAACTATTATTAAATCTAACACAATGATATAATTCAACTCACTATGTAAAATTTAAAATTTGATGTCATAGTATCATTTTGAATTAAGCTCCTCAACAAAATTATCATAAAATTTTAAAAATCATGATCATCACACAAAGTAAATTAATAGTATTTTAAAACTAATAAATAATATTTTCATTCAAAAAATATAAATTAATACTCACATAATGAGAGAAGATACTCACAAAAAGAAAAAAAGAAACTTATATAGGAGAATAAAATATCTATAAAAAAGAATAAAATATTTACAAAGAATATATAAATCCATATAGTGAACAAAGAACTACAAAAGATAAATTTATTAACAAAATGACAGATATGGGAAATCACAAAACTTGCACGTTCGTAAATCATTGTCATCACTCCAATATAATATGCAATTATTCTTGCAACAATATATCTTTCTAACTGGTAGACCTAAACCCTACATCAATTTCTTGGTGTTATAAAAACCATCAATCATTATATGATCCTTAGGCAGCGACTCATTAGATCATTGTAAAATATCGTTGTAACACATTTTAGATAAATGGTGCTCAAGAAATTTGATATTCATCAGTCATGTAACCAAAAATAACTTGGAATATTTTCACACCAGGCCACAAATCCTCATTAGATGTATCAAATATATCATACTCTTTCTAAGATGTTGGATTGAGAGTTCAGATATTTCACTCTAATTAAACTCTAGACCAATAGCATCCATTATCATATTATAGAATACTCTAGGTTCTGCTTCATTATGACATACATTATCAACTAGAACCTCAAGTTTATTTGTCATTGATGTTCCAGATCCATACACTTCACTATGTAAATACCATTTATAATAATCAATAACAAAACTCCTTTGGACTATATGCAACAATATTGTATTGGGGTCTAAATAACTATGATTCTAACACTTCTTATAATTACACAAATATCTAATCTTAGTTACATCCATAAATTGAGGTCGAGAAGTCGCAAATTGAATGAAATAATTTATATCTTCTAAAAATTCTGCCCATAATAGACCATCCTTAAGCATAAAATGCATCCAATTCCTATTCGATCTCATGATGAAATCCTGAAAATTGTGAAATAACAATACAATTAAACATATGTATATTATTTTTTAATTCAATATTTCATACTATTTTGCATTTTCTTTTATATCTAATACTATCTTTTTATGTCTCCTTGCCTATAAGATAAAAACCTAACCCATTTAAAAATTAATTGTCATATAACCATTTGTCGTAAACATATAATTCATATATATTGCTGAAATTTCGGTAGCATCACACTATAGCTTTCCTAGTGCATCAAAATGATAAATGTTTTTCAACATTTATCATTATGCATTAAGAGAACATGTAGGAGATAAACAACCAAAATTGCCAACAACGTAATGAACTATATTATGTACAAGAAGTTATATTAGGCAATGAAAATTTTAAACTATCCACTTTAGACAATTTGATGTGATTCTCATAATCCAATGAGAATCACGTCAAACCAATATATAAAATTATGTTTATATGTTATTCTATGAAAATTCAACCAACTTTTCTATAAATTACATATTTCGTTGATATTGGTTGCACTAAAAAAATAAAAATAAAATTCAAAATAAACATTAAGTCCAAACATATAATACTAAAAAATAGAACAAGATAGCATTCAAATTTTAATTTTTTCAGAATAATGTAAATATTGCAAAATTTTATGCAATATTATCCAATATTTTATGCAAACCTTTGGAATCAATTCAAATTTTTTTGCAATATTATTAATTTTTTGAAATCTTTAAATTTTATAAGAATTTTTATGGAATTTTATGAAATTTGTAAGACAAATTTTAAATTAAATGAAATTTATTTATTAATATTGTGGAACCTTAAAAATTTTATGAAATTTTTATGGACATTATTTTTTTGGATTTTTATTAAATTTTATGAAATTTTATTAATATTTTGAAACCTTTGAAATTGTATGAAATTTTTATGCACATTATTAACTTTTTTGGATAATTATAAATTTATTTTGAATTATATTAATTTT
Source organism: Omphalea diandra (assembly GCA_949677035.1). Classification (NCBI taxonomy): domain Eukaryota; kingdom Viridiplantae; phylum Streptophyta; class Magnoliopsida; order Malpighiales; family Euphorbiaceae; genus Omphalea; species Omphalea diandra. The sequence continues at coordinate 22,685 of CATIWR010238904.1, read as the reverse complement.
ATAGAATTTTATTAATATTTTAAAACCTTTGAAATTTATGAAATTTTAATGGACATTAAATTCTTTGTATTTTTTAAATTTTATTAATATTTCAAACTTTTGAAATCTTATGAAATTTTTATGGACATTAGTAAATTTTTTTTGGATTTTTTAAATTTTTTATAAATTTTTATAATTTGTTTGAAATTTTATTAATATTTAATACCTTTTAAATCTTATAAAGTTTTTATGGACATTATTCATGTTTTTGAAATTTTTGTTAATTATTTGGAATTTTATGATATTTTTAGGACATATTGCAACTTTTATGTTATTAATGGGATATTATTTATTTTCATTAGTTATTGCAAACTTTTTAAATTTTACCATATTTTAATGGGATATTATTAATTTTATGAAAAAATTTTAAATAAATGGTAAATTTTAATGGATAATTACTAATTTTGTGAAAAGCCTATGAAATTGTATAAATTATTTATGGAATCCGATTTTTGAAATTTTATGAAAAACATGAAAATTTGGTGAAAATTTTATGAAATATCATTATGGAATATCATTTCATTTTTATAAAATTTTCTTAAAAATATATGTCATACATTTTAAAATTTTATAATATAAATAATACAAAATTTCATAATATATCTCTGTCAAAAAAATTCATACTATATCATACAAAATTTTCATAATATATTATATAGATATTGCATATTTACATAATAATTTATTGGAATTCATTTATAACTAATTTTACAATTTTTTCAATTGCTAAATTAAATAACTATCTTTTGTGGCGCATATTATAACAAACAATCCCAAAAATATAACAACCTAATTATAAAATACATCATAAATATTACAAAGTTATTAAAATTATAAATATTACAACTTCATTATAAATTTTAAAAAATACACCAAAATTCATTAAAAATTATACATATTAAAACTTCATTATAAATTTTAAAAAATACACTAAAATTCATTAAAAATTATAAATATTACAACTTCATTACAATTTCAATATATATATATATATATATATATTTAAAATTCAAAAAAATACACCAAATTAATTAAATAGTATAAATATTACAACTTTATTACAAATTCAATAAAATTCACTACATTGTGACCAAAAAATTATAAAAGAATATAATTTACAATCTATTAAAATAAAAAAATTCCCTAAATGTCATTAAAATTTCATATTTAGTTCACTAAAAAATATTCAATAAAATTAATTAAAATTTCATAATTCACTAAAATTCAATAAAATTCCAAAATTCTAACAAATTCAACAAAATTCACTTAAATTCCACACACAAATTCAATACAATTCACAAAAAAAAAAAAAAATCACTACAATTAAGTAAAATTCCATAATATCACTACAATTCAAAAAACATATTCATTAAACCCTAAACTAAAATTTTATGAATTCACCAAAATTCACTAAATTTCCATAATTCACACAAATTTACTAATTTTAACTAAACTTTCATAATTCATAAATTCACTAAAATTTCATAATTCACACAAATTCACTAAAATTCAATAAAATATATTCACTTAAATTAACTAAATATCCATAACTAAATAAATTCCCTAAAATTTCATAATTCACAAAATTCACAGCACAATAATTCAATACAAATTCCATCATTTCCATAATTCACATTCATATTTATAATTCACATTCAACACAAATTCAATAATTGACAAATTCGCATTCAACATAATATATTTTACCATAATATGTACAAAATTTATATAATATATTTTACCATATAATTCTTACAACTAAATCAACAAAAATCACATTCAACATACCTCAATTGGAAGCGATGGGGTCCGTCCTTGGCAATATCCTCCTTCAGTGGTGGCAACAGTGATGACAACAATGCACACACACAAACATGTAGAGGGAGGCAGCGCGACCAGCAACTAAGGGGTGCAGCAGCAGCGACTTCGCAATAAAGGGGGGGGCAAATGGCGGCACCAGGCAATCGTGTGGTGGAGAGACAGAGGAATAAAAGAAGAAAAAGAAGAGAAACATCGAGGTTTATAAGAAGTTTATAGACGGATTATCGATGGAATGTGCCATGTCAGATTGGTACTTTCCTCTGTAATTTGTCAGTGAATTTTATTAAATTTTCTGCCGAATAATATCAATGATCATTGATGGATTTGTAAGGGTGCAAATTCTCACATGATTTTCTGTCTGGTCCTATCGGTAATTTTATGCTCCAAAATTTACTAACGAAAATAGTCCGTCGATTATTACCTACGACATTTCGTTGGCATTCTGTCCCTATATATACAATTCCTTCCATAAGCCATCATTAATCGGTCGAAAACTTTCATCAGTATTTTTAACTTTTCTTGTAGTAAAATAGATTATGAGTTTTATGTCAAATGTTTTGTATTATTAGTTGTTATTGTGAGAAAATTTCATTTTCATATTTTGATTCTTTTGCTACCTTCTTTTCTATTAATATTTTTTCTATTTATTTTATTTCATATAACATATCAAATGATTAATTTTGTTAGTATTATAAATGATAAAATTAAATAAATATTTTTAGAATAAATTATTTAATTAAATAATCGAAATGATTGATTTTGTTAATATAATTATAAATAATAAAATTAAATAAATGTTTTAAAATAAATTATTTAAAATATTTGAATAACTATTAGACTTATAAATTATCAACTGATATTATAATGAATTTATAAAAAAATGTTTTTATTGATGATTTGATTTGGATTGGTCAAACATCAAACTGTTGCCCAGCTCCTCATATCCTGACGTGTTAGGACCGACCTAAAAGAAGAAGGCACCATATTCTATTTCTATCTCCCAATCAATGTCCCATCCCATTAATTTAGGTTCTTTCATTTTTTTTTAAAAAATTTTTGTTTTGTATTTGTAAAAAAAATTGTGGTTTGAGGTAATCTCGAAAAAAAACTTATTATAAAAATAAAGTCCAACTCTTATTATTAACTTTATTTATTAAAAACAGCATTCATATTTTTTGGCAAATATATTTTCGTGTTATTATTCTACATTAAAATTACAAATTATAGAAATTATTTCATCTCTTTGTGCAGAATCACCGCAAGCTTGGTGGATGGCATCTAATTCTTGGTTCAAGGAACATTCTGTGACCTAATTATTCTGTTTGATTCATATTTTGGAATGTGTTCGGCCAAGATAGAGTCTGCTTCTCTTTTTTCTTTCTTTTGCAGGAATCTATAAATGTCTTCCTTCTATTCATTGTTAAAAAGGGAATTCAAAGATATTTGGATATTTCTTTCTCTTGTTTCCATGCTGTAATTTTTATTGTTCTAAAAAATTTAAGAATATATATTTTCAACTTTTGATTCATGATTCCCTTTTTGTTGCTAACCTAATTAGGGCTCATAATTTAACTACGACAATTTAGTTAATTTATTCATAAAAAAATTTAGAAATGCGGTGAAAAATGAGTAAATGGTTTGTTACATAATGTGTTAGAAGCTTGGAAATAAGAGAGATGAGGTCTAATTTATACAAACTCATCCATACCTCATATGATAACTATCTTCTATTAATACCTGTCTTTTAAAAGTACTTTGTGATTTGATTTTTTTTGTACTTAGAGGGCTGTGAAATTTTTTTAAAAAAAGATATCCTGTTTGATTAACGTCTTTGTCAAACATATAAATTTTATCTATATTTATGTTCACTACTTTTTTTTTTAAACTATTTTTTGAGTTTTCAGTTTAATTGGTGATAATTTTTTTTGTGGTTTACTAGGGCTGAATCATTGTTTCATTACATGTTTGTTTCTTAGTCTTAATTGCTTAATTTAAGTCTTCGGATCTTTTGGGTTCTCTTCTGTTATGAGTCACTGATCTTTTTTGGGAATATTTTCTTTTTAATTATGTTTTCTTGATTTTTTTTGTTTGGTTGTTGAGCAAAATAACGAAAGTGATGATAAGAAAGGAAAGATTGCATTTTTACAGTTCAAATAACTTATATTTTGAGTAAGCACAGTCTGTTATAGGTGTTTTGATTCTTGTTTATGTTCGAAAGGAAAATCAAAATCGATGGAGAACCTGGCAAGAGGCTCATGGCTGCAACAAAATCCATGGCATTAGTACCATATGTACTCGAGCAAAGCGAGGGAACAACATAATCCATGGTAGTAGTTCCATCCTTGCAAAGTCGGGTTCGATACTGAGCTGGATGAAAGCCAACACTCAAACACTCCATGAGCATATTCACATATTATCTCCTCGTCTATAAGGCCCTTTTCAAAAATCAAGACATGATACACAACTGTAATGAAACTTCCTAGGATCCCTTCTTCAAGCATTTTCCCTTGGATGAATAAATAGGCACTCAGTCCAATCATGAGACTAGGCATAGGAATAAGGCCACACCTTGAACGAATACATTTTGAATTCATCAATTGAATAGATACTGTTCTTGATGTCTGGCAAAGATGGATCAATTGGGTATTCTTTTTTTCTTTTCTAATGCAGAGGAAACAAGTGCAACTTTTATGTTGTTTAACCATCTGCTTGGAAAACAAATGTCCAAAAATAGCTTACTTCCCTTGTTGACAATTCAAAGGACCAATTACAGTTGTATTTTTAAGTTTTCAAAAATAGCAAACTTTTGTCAGGATAAAGAAAATGGAAAACAAGATGCAAAGAAAATCAGAAAATAGGACAAAAAGAAAATAGAGAAACTGGAATTTTGAAACAAACATGTAATGGATCCATCATTCAGCACTAGTAAACCCAAAAAATTTATCACCAATTAAACTGAAAATCCAAAAAAATTAAAACAAAAGTAGCCAGTGGAAAATGGACAGAATTTGCATATTTGACAATTTTTGCTAATGATGTTAACACATGGTATCTTTTTGTTAAAAAAATTTTCACAATCCCCTGAATACAAAAAGGTTAAAACACAAGGTACTTTTTTTATACTTTCCTCTATCTTATATTAATACATGCCTTTTTGATAAGACAATTACTGTAGCATGAAAGACGATGCTCAGTTTATAGTGATTAATGAAAAAAGACATTATAAAAGGTGACTATTACTAGTGACCTTTGTTTAATAACTTTGTTCAACTCTTACTAGGTGTTCTGCTTATAGTTATCAACTCTCTTTTTTGCTTTTTTTTTTTTTTTTTTACCTCTACCATTGATAATGACTTTTGTTTGATAACTTCATTTGGCTCTTGTTGAATGTCTTGCTCAGTAGTTATCAACTCTCTTCTTTATATTTATTTTTTCTCTGCAAGTTTGCTTTCAGCTTTCACTGTTTCTGCCTTTAATTATTCTAGTGAGTACCTATGGCTATTTCTAAGCTCTTGTCATTATCTTTTTCTCATATCACCTTTAATGCCACTTATAATGCCACAAAGGAAAAACTATAAGTGGCTCAAATGACTTCTTCCCTTAGGAATCTTGCATGGGTTAGATTTAGGAAATTATGAAATTCAAGCTAACCTATAGTTGATTATCCCTCCTATTAGATTTAAGGTTTCCAACAATATTGGTCATGAAGCAATAGTGATATATGAGCAATATTTAAAATTTAAGTTAATGCTACCTTTTATTAAGCTTATAGTTGAGTTTTTTTATTTTTCATAATCATGAAATTGCCTCAATATAAATACATCCTAGTGGTCTGTTGATGCTTATAGTTTTTGAGGTACTTAGGCATTTAAAGAACATACATCCCAATGTTTAACTATTTTGAGCTTTGCGTAACTATTACTATAAGGGTAATCAAGATCACTAACAGTACACAATGAAGATGAATAAAGGATTATTCAAAGAACTTTCATCACCATAGAAAGGATAAAAGGCTCCTTTTTTATTTTTTTATTTTTTTATGTATGGTGTTTAGATATATTTGATCACTTAGAACCATACATTATGTACCTAAAACTTACCTTCCTTATCAATGTTAGAGAAAGTGGGAAAAGAAGAATGAGTGAAGGCTAAGTGAAGGGGTCTGACAGATTTGAAGAAACTTCTTCATTCTATTATACTGAAATACATCCAAGCAGTAGAAGAGGTGACAATGTCAACTTCCTCTAGTATTTTCTTTTCTTTTTGTCCTTTTTATGTTTTAGTTGATTTCTTCAACTTTTCTTATTCTATAAGGATGGATTTTCAAATTGAAATACAAGTTGCTCATGATGGCAAGGCTAAGAGGAAAAATAATGCTAATGTTTCTCCTATGTAGAACATCTTTAGTCTTCCTACTTCTTTAGTGGCACAAAACATGGGCCTTTCTTAGGAGGTCATGCTGAGCATTGTTGTTATTTAAGTTCTTATACTCTCAAAAGCCTTAGTCTTATGGGCTAAATACTTAAGAAGTTTGGCAAACATGCATCACTTAGTCGAGAAGAGTTGTCGAGTTATGCTGCCTACCATAAATGTGAATAGCTTGTCTCTTTAGGATGACTACACCCTTCTAAGATTTGTCGATTCTCTTGCTCCTTAACTATTTATTGGTATCTTTATTCTTTACTTCTTATTCATATATGTTTCTTTACAACTAATATATATGTTCTTTTTTTATATATTTTTATATAGTTTGTAGTTACTTCTTATTAGTTATGACATTGAGCAAATGTTAAAAGGGTATAATAGAGCATAAAATACTTAGTGCATTGAGCTTGGAAAAAAGATTCAGGATGTAGCAAACCTAGTGGCTTTTGAAAGATTAGGAAAACATGTGATAAAGTCTAAGATTAAGAAGAATGAGGGAAAAAGACTAATGGGTGAAAGTTTGATGTTTGAGTTTAAAAGAAAACTTTAGGGAAATAAAAGGTTAAAGTTGATCGAAAGGTTTTGAGTTAGATCTTCTAGTATAATGGGCACTTGTTGTGGTGGTTACATTTCTTGATAGTATCCTTAATGGCTACTAGGATGTACTGATTTTAGAAGTTGTGAAGTGGTATTTGGGCATCGACTTTGGCCTTATCAAGGATGTCTTCTCTAATCTAATTAAAGCATTTACTTTTACTAACTCCTTTCCCAAGATGAAGTAGAGGATAATGAGACAACCTTAGCTAGTTGTTCATTAATTGATGCCTCTTCTATTGATCCTAATGTTCATTTAGATCATAATACAATTAGCATGTAGTTAGACTCCTTTATAGATGATGAACATGATGTAGATATATTGAATTAATAAATTTTTTATTTTCCTTTGTTTTCCTCTATGTATGTTATTATTATTTTTTTTATTATTTTTTACTTAACTTTTCCTTTTTTCTAATTTGGAGTACTTAGAAATTTGCCTAAATCTCCATGTTCAAGTAAGATATTTGTCAAATATCTTTTTTTGGATATGTTGTCTACCTTTTTGACCTTAAATGCTTTGAAACTTGCTAAAGTCTTTTGCTCAAATGAGCTATCTAGCTCTCTGAAATCCTTATATACTTGCCTAAGTCTTTTGCTCTAATAGGTTGTCTAACCCTTCAACTTTTAATGCTTAGGAATTTATTTAAGTCTTTTGCTCATATGAGGTTTTTGGCTTTCTAATGTGCTTGGAATTTGCCTATCTTTTCTTCAGATGTATTTAAATGCTTAGGAATTTGGATAAGCTTTTACTACAATGAGCTGTCTGACTCTTTAAAGTGCTACAAAAGTTGCCTAAATCTTTTCTTTAGATGGGTTATATAGCCCTCTAACTTTAAATGCTTAGGAATTGGTTTAAGTCTTTTACTCAAATGAGTTGTCAGGCTCTTTAAGGTGCTCAAGGATTGGACTAAGTCTTTTGCTCGGATGGGAATTTGCCTTAGCCTTCTTTTATTTTCTTAAGATACTGCTTGAACATATGAAATAGGTATTTATGTGGTTCACTTCTCAAGTTGACGAGCTATATCCATAAGCAAAAGGAAGCTTATTTACTTTTTATTGATGAAGATGAGAGAATGATAAAACTTGTCTCAATAATTGAATTTTTTTAGTGTAACTTTATTTTATATTATAGGTAAGATCATTCTATCTAATGTAGCCAACTTAAATGTTGAGGGTCTTAATACTTTAACAATGGTGTATGGTCCTTTCTAGTTTTGTAAGATAATGCCCATTTCACCTTTGGTGATGTTTGCACATCTCAATACTTATACCTTTCTTTTAAGACCTTAGTTTTTATTCTCCAAACGGTAACTCACCATGTTTTACTTCTATGCTGTTATGCATATAGTTGCTTTTTCTCTCACTATAGTCAAAAAGTCTAGATTGTTTCTTCTTTTTTTTTTTTCCATTTAAACTTGACTCATACTGCACTATTTTGTGCAAATGAAGTTTGATCTTTACTAGAATTACTACCTCAAATTTATACACTAATAAGAATGGAGTTTCACCTGTTACTATTCTAGGAGTTATTTGGTAAGACTAAATGACAATAAATAACTCATTTACTCATGATCCCTTTGCTTCATCTTGTCTCTTTTTTCAATCAAGTGAGAATTATTTGATTGGCATTCTTTGTTTGTCCATTAGTTTAAGGATGTGTTACTGAAGTTAATTTATGAGTTATGTTAAAGCTATTAGAGAATTTTCTGAATTTGTCACATTTAAATTACCTTTCATTATCTGTTATAACCATGTGTGGGACTTCAAACTTGAACAAAATCTCTCTTTATATGAAATTAATGTTTTTTAAAATAGGATGGTAACTAGTGGTTCTACTTCAATCCATTTGGAGAAGTAGCCAATTGCTACCAATAATGACTTCCTTTACTTGGTTGCTTGGTGAAATGAGCCAAAGATGTCCATTCCCCATTTATTAAATGATAGACCAAACCTATAGAGTTTTATAACACATTTAATACTTTATTGATTTTTTCATGAATCTGACATTGCAAACATTTGGCTAATAACTCCTTTGTATCCCTTGTTATGAAGGGCCAATAATATTTTGTTAGATTAGCCTTTTAACGATTGTGTTTATTGCATCATATGTGCTACATATGCCTTTATATAATTTTCTAAGTATATTGTAACCTTCTTTTTTTAGGACACATTTCTACCATGGGCGGTTGAGGATTTTATGCACAATAACACTTTTTCTTTAGAGAAGTTTGCTGCTTGTTGGATGATAATTCTTGGCTTTAACTTGTCTTCTAGGAAGACACCTTCTTTTAGGTATTGGATGATTGCCATCATCAAATTTGGCCTATAAAGACTCATTTTCTATTGATAAAGGGTTGTTATTGTAAATCAACAAAGATCAATCCTTCTGCTGCCACCTTATTGGAGATAACCATTTTTGCTAAGTAGTCATCTACTTCATTCTCTACTCATGGTATCTATGTTATTCTTCAAGTACATTTCTAGTTTCAAGCTATGCAACAATTACTGTCATAATTCTAAATAACGAGCCATGGTTAGGTCTTTTCTCATAATTCTTATTTGATTTGTTGCACTATAGTTGGCTATTTGAAAAGCTTTATAATTATTTAAGGCATACATAAGACTAACTTTATCCCTGTGACCACTACATTATATTTGGCTATATTATTTTTTGTAAGAAATGTTAGTTAGACTGTGTACTAGAACTTGATCTTGTTCGACCTTTTAGGATTATTTCTACCCCAGCTCTTTCTAAGTTAATGACATCATCAATGTATGCTAACAACTTGTTTGTGCTCAATCTCTTTCTTTATTTCTTCATTTGATCCAATCTATTTAGCAAACAAATTCATTAATATTTGAGTTTTTAGTGTAGGTTCGTGAGCATATTTGATATTAAATTTACTGAATTAGATGGACCATTCTACCTTTCTTTTTGATAGCTTTACTTGATGTAGACATATTCCTAATAAATTGTCTATTCTCACTATCATAGTGTGTCCTTCAAAATAATGTCGAAGTTTGGTTACGATTATTAAGATAAGTATAGTAAGCTTCTATATCTTTGGGTATTTGAGCTTTGCTTTTTGTAGCATTTTACTAGTATAATATATGAGGCACTTCTCCAACCTTTCTTCTCTAACTAGCTCTATGAGAATTATTTCCTACATTATTATTATGTACAAATGTAAAGATTTCCCTAGCTTGGTTCTATTAAGCAGTGGAAAGGAATTAAGGAACTCGTTAATTCCTTCGAACACTTACTAGTACTTTATGATATAGTTTGCTTTCTTGAAATCTTTTGAGGGTATGTAGAAGAGGAGTAACTCTTATGAAAGCATGAAATAAGTTATCCTAATACAATTATCCACCCATTAAGTATACATATTTTGTTAAGCACCTTTAAGGGCTTCATGTCCAAAATGGCTTGGATATTCTCTGGATTAGGCTTGATGCTACATCTCTTGATCATATAATTAAGAAATTTACTTATAATTATACAATAAATATATTTCTCAAGGTTTAGTTTCATATCTTAAAGGTTAAAGACGGTTAGTACCTCTTGCAAGTCACTTAGGTGATCTTTCTCTCTCTCTCTTTTTTTTTTTTTACAATAATGTCATCTACATAAGCTTTTATAGTCTTCCTTAATGTTCCTTTAAACATTTTAATAGTAAGCCTCTAATACATTGCCCTAGCATTTTTTAGTCCAATCAATATAAAGTAGTAGAAATAGATCTTTTTATTTGTGATGAAACTAGTTTGCCCTCATTATTCTTATCGATCTTAATTTAATAATATCATTTTGTTGCATCCATAATGATATACCTCTCATACTAGATTATGGAGTATGCTAGCTGATTGATGTTCTATAGTGAGTAGCTTCCTTTAATGTGGCTATGTTGAGGATGGTGAAATCTATGCATAATCTTTATTTTATTTTTTTTTAGTTTTTTTTACTGGTACTATGTTAGATATCCACTCTAGGTATTGAACCTCTTTGATCACCTTTAACACAATGAGTCAATCTTCCTTAAATATTATCTTTGGGTTAACATTCATAAAATCTTTTAGCACTGAGGTGAAAATGGACTTATGCTTTTATAAAAATTGAATGTATGGTATTTTCTAGCTTGGGTTAATTGTCTATTTTGAGCTTTAGAATTTTACCATCAATGATACTTGTTTTGTTTGCTTAAGAGCTTATGTGAGATTTTCCTTTGTTGGCATATCCAATGGTTCAATTAATATGCCCTATATCACTTTTATAAAGCCCAATGCGTAGGAATTTCTTGCTAGTTGTTCATATACTCTTATGATAGATATCCATATTACTAATAGTATTTTCATGCATAAGTACTAAAGGTAGATATAAGCCCTTATTTTGTATAATATAGGTTGCCTTAGGATAATGTAATAGGTGATCTAGACATTTGCCACTATGAATACTATTTTTCATGGGTATTTCATTTTCATCTCTGAGTTCTAAAGTGAGATTAGTTAATCCTTCAATAGGAATCTAGTTTCTTTTTTAACCAATAAAAGGGGATTAACACTAATTGAAGCTTGATTCTAGATAAGCTCAAGCCCTTGAATACTTATAGTTTTATTAAATTCATCAAGCTTTTTGTATCTACTAACATTCTTTCATAAGATATTTATCTATGATACCTTCTATAATCACTGTATCTACATGTGGTCCTCTAACATTCTTTTTGTCTTAGTGATCACATATGATTGATGTTAATCTTACGTTTTCTTTTAGAAATGTTATCCCCATCCATTTGGTCGTACAATGATCACATAACCCTTGCTAGTTCTATTTGACTCAGCCTTTTGTTCTCTTTGTACTCAGTTTGACCCTCCTCAAATTGATCTCTTTTGTTAGTAAATTTGCTCAAAGCTCCATTTTGTATGAGTCTTTTTATCTTTTCTTTTTAGGTGTTTGCATTTTTTGTGTTATGTATATTATTTATGTGAAACTCATAATATTTCTTCTTATCTATATTGTTTGCTAATTCAGTATGCATGGAGGGCATTTTAGTTTTTCCATTTTTGCTTGATCCACAATAAAGCCTAATAACTCAAGGTGCTTAATGGTATGAGTTCCTTGTCGCCATCATATTATCTTTTTAGTTGGGCTATAGGTTCTGCTTCTCTCATGTATTTGTGTCTATTGTTCACCTATAAATCTAGCTTGCTTGTTCATTTATGCTCCAACCCTCTAGTATTACCATGATTTTGTTAGTAATGTGCCCTAGACCAATTTTCATAATGGATACTTTTAATAATACCATGGTTGCATTTTTAGTAGATATCTCCATTACATTGTGTTTATAACTAAATGATAAATTCCATGGATAGTTAATTATACTTAAGGTCATCAAGTATGTGATTTGATAGTAAAACTTTTATGTGTAAACAATTATATTGTAAACTATCCCTAGTCGGTCATTATTGTTGGGATAATAATGAATGAAGACTAGTATATGTTTTAATTGATGACTATATTTTACTAGCCATAAATATATGATATTAAGTCAAACACACACATATGTGTTTTAGAAATATTATATTGAACCAACCCGTTATGAAAAATACTACATGAATAAGTTGTTATAAGCAATTCTCATACAATAGTATTAACTTAATCCTCTAACCTGAAAATCACCATAAATTCCAAATGTGATAAACCTTATGTTTTGATACAGTCCAACATTATCTTTATTAGAATGATTATATAGACTGATATTAGACATGAAGTAAATCATATAGAGGAATATGAGTGATTGAGAATAAATTTGTCCTTGAGATATTTATGAGAAATATATCTTTGAACCCTGTGATAAGTTAGATTGAAGAAATTGTATCACCATGGGAAAATCAATTGATAACGGTTATCAAAGATCGAGAAATAATTTAATTGAATTATTTAAGGATGACACAATCCATACCTTATGTTTAATTGAGATATAATACTACTTATAAGATATGTAAGGTTGGATTAATGACCTTCATATAACTTGGGTACTCATAATGTCATGCTAGAGGTCACTTATAATTTGTGGGTTATAAATAGTTTTTAGGCCATTACTAATGTTATGTGAACCTATAGGATCACACATTTAGAGTATATCTAAAAGCAAAATTGTATTTATTGCTTTATCTGGTGTGTGTGTGTGTGTTTGTATAGGTATTCACGTTAAGATATATTGGCCTAAGAGTTTTTTTTTTCTAAAAACATTAAGTATTCACGTTATGTTCAAAAAATAAAAAGAGAGAGAACTAACTAGAATCTTAGATGCTAGCACACTATTCACATTGGAGACAATCTATTCATGTGGATATCTACAGAAAATATTTATCTTTTGATAATGTCTAAATCTGACTCAAAACTCACGTAAGGTGTTACCGGTGCAAACCCCTTCTTTGCCTTCCAACAATATTGAAATTGTGCTTGAATTGGCATGATTCACATCTCTCTCATCGATTTAATCGAATTATATGGATCATTATGGGATTTTGTATATTTAAAAGTTTATTTTTTTGTTGTGCTTGTTTTACAAAACCCAATAGATTTTTCAAGCTCAAGTAGAGTCAGAACCTATTAATCAATCCTCATACAAGTTAGGTGGTTGTATATGTAAAGAATTGAACAACTTACTTGAATTGTAGTTTTTCTTTAGGTTAATTACTATGAACCTTGTGATGTTTGTCATATTTAACTAAATTGCCCTTCACTTTCAATGTTATAAGCCATTTCTTACATTTTGTTTCGTTACATTAAAAAGTATTTCCATTAAGTTCATATAGACACCATAAGAACTTTTTGGTGTAATGAGATAAACGCGGGGGATGATTTAGTTAATATTTTGAAAAGCGAGGACAATTTAGTTAAATATGATGAAGACTAAGGGGTTCAGAATAATTAACCTAATAAAATACAAACTCACTTTTGATTGTATTCTTTTTGACTAATGGAAAAATGACTTTTTTTTTTAACATTAAATGACTTTTTAGTGTAATAAAACTAACATGAGGAATGACTTAGTATAATATTAAAAAGTGAATGATGATTTAGTTAAATATGACAAACGTTAAGAGATTGAGAATAATTGACCCTTTTATCAATAATTATTTCTATGTTCAATTGGTTAATGTGGATGATCACTTTATTAAAGCAATCTATATATTCCCTAAGGGACTTTTCCTTCCGTGCAGATTATTTCATACAGGTCTACTAACATTTTCTTTCATATTTATGCAGGTTAGAAACCTTGCTCGAAGAGAGTTTTCTAGCTATTACAAACTAGTAGTAGATCCCTCCTCCAAGCTTATGTACCATTCTTGTGTTATTCCTTATAGTGTTTTTAGAAATGCCCTACACAACACAACTTTAGAGTAAGTTTTCAAGTAAATTATGTCCCTAAAGGTACATAAGTGAATCCTTATATGCCATAATATGACTCAATGTTGGGCATTTTGATTTTTCAGGTATGTGCTGGCTCAGTATGTTGATTATTGAGGGGCTTTAATATGAAATGCCAATCTTTGATATTTTGCTCCTTTTGCAATTTTGCTACTGCTTCATGTGCTTGTTGAGGTCCTCTTTTAACTCAATATTTGTAAAAGTAGTTATTACATTTCTTTGTTCTGTAATCATGCTCAATTTGAGTTCATTCATCACAAAAAGAAGATATTTGACATTGACGTCTATTCCAGGATCTCTAAGTTGAAAGGGATAGGTGTAATGACAATGCACCTTCCTAATTAGTTTGTAGGGTGGCTTTTAAGGTTACGGTGTTGCTCTGTGGTGGAAAACGTCATTTATGCCTCTAGTGAGGTGATTGGGGCTGACAATATTAGTAGTCTCATTGGTGTTATGAAAATATTAGTAGTAGAAAGTCTCAAATTCCAAAACCAAGGGGCCCATTCTCATTTATCAGCGACGACCTTATGAGGATAACTCAGTTGGGAAAGCTTTTCTAATTAGAAGTTAGCTAAGATAAATAAGAAAGTTTCTTGGCCATGGATGGCGTAGTGTTACTTATTCCACACTTACTACATCGATGATAAAAAAAAAATGAAAAATACAATAAGAAATAAATAAGTAGTATATTATATAATATGTCAAAATTGGAGAGACAAGAGCAATGAGGTATAATTTATGCAAACACATTCACATCTCATATGATAATTATCCTACATTAACAAGTGTCTTTTTAATAAGGTGATATATTGTAATTGTGGCCTGAAAATTAATGCTCGGTCAATAATAATTGATAAAGAGAGAAATTATGAAAAATAAAATGTTGATACTAACACTTATTCAATAACATTATTATTAGGCATACTTAATAGTTATTATGTATAAAAGTAAAAAAAAAAAAAATTTAAGATTTTACTATGTAATTCAAAATAAAAATTTTTAATTTAACAACTACATTTTGTTCCACCTCAAATTTTTTCTAAAAAAATTACTTAATTTCTCAAATTCAAAATTCACCTCCTCTCTCTCAATTATTCTCTCTGAAGTTATTATTTTACTATTTCAGTTTGGATTGCTCGGAGTTCATCAATGGTAACCTCTTTTTTATTTTTATTCACTTTAATAAACTTAGATATGTTATTTTAATAATAAATCTATTATTGTTTTTATTTCTTCTATCATATGATGTTAGAGATAACAGTTTTTGATTCACTATACAAATTTTACTTGAACTTACATGAAAAAAGTGATTTTAATTCCATTCAATCTAAAAGAAACTTGAAACAACTTAAATTCAAAATAAATACAAAGTGTGAGAAGTGTGATAAAGTATATCTTTGATAAAGTATATCCTTAACACCCCCCCATAAGCCCTTGGCTAGATCGAAGAGGAAGCTTATGTAGAAGATATTGGAAACGCGTAGTAGACAAGGGTTTGGTGAATAAATCTACAAGTTGTTCTTCGATGGACAAAAATCAAACATCAATAGAACCATTGGCAACCTGTTCTCGCACAAAATGATGTCTAGTTCTATATGTTTCGTTTGAGCATGAAACACCAAATTTGATGATAAGTAAATGGAAACTATATTGTCACACCATAAATATGTTGTTGTAGGCAAAAATCTGAGTTCTCTAAGAAGTGATTTAATCCAAATAATTTCAGCCACTACATTTGCAATTGATTTGTACTTCGTAGAGGACCGAGTAATAGTAGGTTGTTTCTTAGCCAGCCAGGAAATAAGAGAATGTCCAAGAAAGATACCAAAGCCACTTGTTGATCATCTATCAGCCTTGTCACCCCCCTAATCACTATCAATATAACATTTTAATGCAAATGAATAAGCTATGGAGAAAAGTAGTCCAGTAGAGGCAGTGCCCTTTACATATCGAAGTAGTCTCTTTAGAGCTTTTCAATGTTCACTCGTTGGTGAAAGCATGAATTGGCATAGTTTATTGACAAAGAAATCTATGTCTGGACATGTCATAGTAATGTATTATAGTGCATCTACAATTTGGCGATAAAAATCTCCATCAGTAAGAGGATCTCCTGCATACTTGGATATAGTAGTCGAGGTGGATATAGGTCTCAGGTAAGGATTGGCATCCAACATTTCGATACGGGGTAAGAAGATTTGAGATGTATTTAGACTGCGAAATCAATGTGCTGTCATCATAGCAAGTGACTTCAAGACCCAGGAAGTAGTGCAAATCAGCAAGATTACGTATTGGAAAGTCATGTTTGAAAGCTGCAATCATCTGCTGAATCAATATGATACTAGTGTATGTAATGACAAGATCATCAACATATACAAGAGGAAAAATTACATCTGTATTATTTTTGTAAATAAATAATGAATTATATGTTTGAGATGCTTGAAATTTGAGCTCTAACAATAAAGAACTTAGTTGATGGAACCATGCTTGAGGTGCTTGTTTAAGCCCATAAAGGGAGCGGTTCAATTTACAGATATAATCAAGATGTACAGAGTCAATAAAACCCTTTGGTTGTTTCATGTAAGTTTATTCCTTAAGATTAAAATGCAAGAATGCATTGGAGACATCAAATTGCCTCATAGGCCACTTATTCATAATGGCAATTGCTAAGATTGTCAAAATTGTTGTTGCTTTGATGATTGGACTAAATGTTTCCTTATAATCCACTCCACTCTGTTGATTAAATCCTTTTTGCAACTAAACATGCTTTGTTTCGTTCAACTTCACCATTAGGTTTCCATTTGATCCGATAAATCCATTTATTTATAATCACATTCTTATCAGTAGTACATGGTACCAAAGTCTAGGTGGATGTAGCTAACAAGGCATTTATTTCACATGACATTGTTGTGTTCCACTCCTTATATTTGGTAGATTGATAAAACGTTTGAGGTTCATGGTGTAGAAGATTTATCTTAAAGGTGTGATTTAGTGTAAGGTTGGCTTGAGGCTGACACATTGTGGTTGGTAGAAGAGTCATTGGATGGGTATGTATGGGATCAGTCGTGAAGGGTAGGGGACGTGTTGCATGAGTGGTAGTGTTAGGATAAGAAGTGAGGTCCACAATTAAGTTAAGGCCAAATGGAGTTTGATTGTGAATGAGAGACTGAATGGGATCACTAAGAGGTAGAAATGAGGATGAATTAGATGATGATGGATGTAAGAGGGATGCGACGAGAGATAAAGTTGAGGATGACATGGAATTTTAACTTTTGTGATTTTTGTGAAAGTAAGGAGAGACCATACTTAATTGAATGACATGATTCTCTTACCATACTTGATTGAATGACATGATTCCCTTACCTTTGGGTGCTAGGATGAAGTGTTTGATCCTGAAAAGGAAACTTGAGTTCATTGAATTTGACATGCCTAGCTATGTAAACTTTATCTTGGTCAATATCCAGACAAAAGAAACCATGATGATAAGGAGACAATCCTAAGTACACACATTCTTTACTACGATATGAGAATTTATTTTTGTTATATAGACGTAGTAAAGGAAACACTGAACAACCAAAAATTTTGGAATTGGTGTACTTCAGTTTAGTGAGAAATAATTTTTCAAAAGGAGACTGATTGTTAAGGATTGAAGAAGGCAGTTGATTAATATTACTAACACTAGTTTGAAAAGCATATGTCTAAATTTGAAAATGAATTTTTGCATGTGTTAGCAAAGTGAGAGCATTATCAACAATATGTCTAATTTTACGTTCAGAGATGCCATTTTGTTCATGTGTATATGGACAAGCAATAAGATAAGCAATAAGATGAACAATTCCAATTCTTTTGTAATAGGCATTTAATTTTTGAAACTCACCACCCCAATCTGAGTGAAATGCTTTAATTTTATGATAAAATTGTCTATGAACATAAGATTCCAAATTTTGAAAAATTGAAAATATTTCACTCTTATTTTTGAGGAAGTCAATCTAAGTAAAGCGAGTGAAGTCATCAATATATAATACAAAATAACTAAAGCCTAAATTGGAAAGAACTGGGGAAGGTCCCTAAACATCTGAATGAATTATTTCAAAAGGACTAGTATTGGAATTTTCAACTAAAGCTAATGGAACACGAGCTAATTTTCCTAATCGACAAGCTGAACAATTAATAGGAATTGGAGAGGATTTGAAACATGGCAATTGATTTTGCCAAATTATTTGTGAGAGAATCTTTGAGTGAGGATGACCAAGCCTAGCATGTCAATCGTCAAAGGAATCATAAGTACCAATCATGACTTGTTTTATGTCTTTAGGTAAGATGTACAATCCATCTTTAGTTGTCTTGCTATGCAACAAGATGTCTTTGGTCACCTGATCCTTAACAAAACAATCATCAGGCCAAAATTCCATAAAATAAGAATTATCTTTGGTAAATTTTTGACCAGACAATAATGGTTTAACAAGAGAAGGGACATAAAGCACATTGTTAAGTTTTAATGGTATGGAATGAGTAAAGGATGGAATAGAAGCAATGCCTTTGTGAGATATAGACAAACCTTGTCCGTTACCAACCTTTACTTAGTCCATGCCATGGTAATCAGTAATTGAAGATAAAGAATTTTGATATGGAGTCATATGATGAGTTGCTACTATGTTAGGGTGCTAAACAACGTCTTCAATATGGGATCCCAAGCGTGTAGCATGTAGTGATGATGAGAAAGATTGGACTGGAAGAGTAGAGTATGATGGATGGTGCCATGCGACATGTGCTTGGGGAATAATAGAATTAGTGGGACATGGTGCATACCATCAGCGACAACGATCAGCTGTGTGGTTACGATACCCATAAATTTGACAGGGTCCTTTATTGCGACAATTGTGAGATCATTGATTATTATTGGATTGTGGGAATATATATGCAACATGAGCAACAAGATTTTCTTGCATGCTTTTAATCAGGATTTCATGAGCTAGTAGTTGGTTGTGGAGTTCTTGAAAGCTAATTAGGTCAGGTCGGAGATTTAGAGCAGTGATGATGGAGTGGTATTCATGGCCAATATTAAAATAAACAATGGCATTGAATTCAGGTGCT
The DNA here is from genome assembly GCA_949677035.1 of Omphalea diandra. NCBI lineage: Eukaryota > Viridiplantae > Streptophyta > Magnoliopsida > Malpighiales > Euphorbiaceae > Omphalea > Omphalea diandra. The sequence goes on along the minus strand of CATIWR010238904.1, from coordinate 3,283 downwards.
ATCATTGTTCGTCCATCAGCAGCAAGCTCGTCTGCAAGGCCTTTGGCCTTTCGCAAATATTCAGTGACAGACATATCGTTCTTCTTTAACTCCTGAAGTTCGACATTTAATTGTAATTGGTGATTATGAGATACATAATGAAAGGCACTTGCTAGTGCATTCCAAACTTCATAGGAAGAAGTGAGGCCAATAACACAGGGAAAAACCTCTTCAGTAATAGAGGACAAAAGACGAGAAAGGAGCAATTGATCTTTTTGAAACCACGTTGTATATGCAGGATTAAGGATGAGTTATGAAGGGTCAGAGGTGGAGTTGATGGTGGTAGAGGGAGCAAGTTGTGTGCCATCAATAAATCTAGTCAAATTTTGGTAATTTAAAATGGGAAGAAACTAGGTTTTCTAAGCCAAGTAATTACGGGAATTTAATTTGATGGTTAAAGAATGATGGGTTGTAGGTGTAGAGTTGGTGGGAGCAACCGGGATTGTCAATTGGCCTTGAAAAGAAAAGGAAAAAGAAAAAAAAATGATAATAGGTTTACAAGCTCAAAGATTCTAAAATAATGTGAAGATAATGAATTGTATTGTTGTGTATATCAAAACTAAAGCTGATACAATATATATATATATATATATATATATATATATATATATATATAGTACATCAGATAAGGTTTAGTTAACTATACAAATGTCAAGTTAGAGTTTGAAAACAAAATATAAACTAAAGATAAGCTAGAGTTTAAGCTAAGTACAAAGTGTGAGAAGTGTGATAGAGTATATCCTTGATAAAGTATATCCTTAACAAGAATAACCTAATTCGAGAATGGGCACCTTGAGGAACAATACATAATGATGTTCTTTTCAAAAAAAAAAAAAAAGGAAAATACATGTACATTGAATTAGGAGTAGAATTATTTCATGCTTCAACTGCAAATGAATGAAGTGCATATCTTGGGGTCTATCAAAAATTGTGCGAAATAAATCCTGCAATTATGTGCAGTGCAACTGAAGTATGAATTACTAATCATTTCCTTACAACTAAACTTCAATGGAAAGTAAATTTAAAAGAACTAAAGAAAGTTTCTCAACTCAACTCTAAGCTAAAAGCCCTACTAGATCTAAAAACAACTTTCTAAACCCTATACAAGATTATTAAATCTTAATTCTAAACTAATCAAGATTGGTTATAAGAATTAATACGTCTAGTGTTCAGTGTACCTAGTGCAAAATTATATAATAGTTTTAAATACTTTGAGGGGAATTATTTTTCCACACAACAACCCAATAGACATCCTAGCTTGATTCAATATACACTTTCCAATATGTCAACCTTCTGTATAGGTGCATTTGTTGGTCCGATAGACATTTCCATATCATCCCAATATCACTTCTCTATACTTTTCCTTAATAGATGTCAATTTCGCATTTTAATGGATAATACATAAAATTCCAATTTTTGTTGGTTCTTGAATTGGAAGACACATAAACCACAAACTTAATTTGGATACACTTATAAAATGGTTTGGAGGAAAATTTTAAGTGAAGACATCTATATAACCAAAATACAGAAAAGCTTAAATTATTAGAATGTTACCATATGTAAGGAGATGCAATTAACTACAAGTTACATATGCATACAAAATGTGTCAATTGAACACATGAAAATAAAAACTAAAATTAAAAAAGAAGTAAAAAAAAAAAAAAAAAGCAATTATATGCAGATGAGTTCGTTTCTTGCCCTTAAAAATTGACTCATGCAACTTTGTCTCTTATATTAAATATAGACCTACATATGATGGGTAGGGTTATGATGGCTAGGGATCAAAACTTATGTTAGGTGCATATCAGCTTCCTATTTCGTTCTCAGTCCTTGGTCGGTGCAGTACTTTGTGTTTTTAACTTATAATAAAATCCTTTTATTTGGTACTTAAAAACTACAGTTCTTTAACAATCATAGTTTTCTATTAAACAATATCAAATCTTTCTTTATTTTAACAGTTGGTAAATCAATCTTATACACACACACACACACACCAAAAGAATTCAATGCTTAATAGTATAGTTACATATATTTCACGCTTGCCACTATACTGCGAGTGACAAAGGACAATTTTCATAAAAGTGCATCTTTTGCAACATTTGAAGGACAGGTTCACACATATGCTATCTAAGTCCTACGCCCATAATTAAAAGAAACAAATCAGACAAAGAAAACGAATAAGAGTCTAGAGATAAGGAAAGAAAAATAAAATTACCATCAACCCATTAAAATGAAAGAAAGGGATTTTAGGGTTTGATCATGTTCGACTTCTATTAGCCTAATGGGTTGAAAAGATCTGTTTAATAGATAATTGCAAGTCGAGACGATAGGTTTAACATTTCTCAAATACAATTGATTTTTGGACCTCTAGTTAGTAATGGTATAGGGCACATATATGCATACCAAGCACTCATGAGCTAAAGGGCCAAAGTTTGTGGCCAAATAATTACTTTTTCACATGAATTGCCACAGTTATATGATATAAACAAACAATTTTGTCGGAAGATACATAATTCGTAAGTGCTATAATAAAGAATAATATTGTCCGATCATAATTATATATATATATATATATATATATATATATATATATATATATATATATATATATATAGTTTTTAAATAAAATCAAATATATATGCATATGGTTGATGATGTAATGAAAGGTTGAGAGAAATACAAGTTGAACCTGACACCTGTGTGTTGTTTTTAATGTCAACCCTAAAACTCTATTGGTGGCCTTATATTGACAGGAAAAGATTCTTATAAGGATACTGACTATTCATAGAACAATCACATAAGGTTACAACTATCATTGAAATTTTTTGGTTATTGCTTCTGCAGTTCATGTACAAATGGGGCTCTCTATATATTCACTGTCCTAACTCTATAGCTACCAAGCAATAAACTTTCTTGGAGGTGAGCTGCAAGTACATAATAAGAATTAATTACCAGATCCAACCAGAAGAGAAAACAAAAATGAGACAAGAGAGATAGGGTTTCAAATTCCTTAGTTACATATATAATAACAGATTTTATAACGTCGTCAAATAATATCATTTAATTTAATAATGAATAATAAGTTTCATCTAATTTAAAAGTATTTAATCCTATATACAATGGTGAATTATATATATATATATATATATATATATATATATATATATATATATATATATATTTTTGGTTTAAAAAAATATACACAATATAAAGAAAAAAATATGTGGGCTGTGAGGGGTGTTGA